>JAODAL010013298.1:0-91903 GCA_025379985.1 Phyllomedusa bahiana | reverse complement strand
CTTCCCATCATTATCAAGAGCAGTGATGAGTGTGCACACAGCAGTATCATACATTACCCCATCACTTATACACATAGCAGTGATGAGTGTGCACACAGCAGTATCATACATTACCCCATCACTTATACACATAGCAGTGATGAGTGTGCACACAGCAGTATCATACATTACCCATCACTTATACACAGAGCAGTGATGAGTGTGCACACAGCAGTATCATACATAACCCCATCACTTATACACATAGCAGTGATGAGTGTGCACACAGCAGTATCATACATTACCCCATCACTTATACACATAGCAGTGATGAGTGTGCACACAGCAGTATCATACATTACCTAATTCCTAGTACAATCCTGTGATCTGTGTTTCCCTCAGTATTTACAGAGCAGTAACAGCTCATAATGACTACAGGAATCTAATGGAGAAATGTATTAAATTTGGTGTTTTATCTGCAATTTATTTTACTGTGAGACCTGTCCAATGTATTTCAGGGGGCGGAGCTCTTAAAAAAATTCATCTCTACACACTTAAATCTTATGTCAGCTACGACCCGGTATAGTGTCCCGATATAAATTCTGCCAATATCTGTTATAAATTACAATAAATTTATCAGGCTGATGATGCTCCACCCCCTTTAAACAAGCCACACCCCTTTCCAATAAGCCACACCCACTTTAAAAATGTATGGAACATTTGTGGTTTTTTGATATAGAGTTTTTATTGTTGCCAGTGAATGACCCTGATGGATTGAGTCTCCCCTCTCCCCACACCGGTCCGTCCAGCTCATCCTGTGATCGTTTGGACCAACACGAGGAGAAGACTTCAGGCTCAGTTATATGTGGATGACCGGGGACAGGTCTGTGGCCTCCTCTGTTCTGGACCATGGTGATGGCTCCTCCGGTCACACAACGTCCAGTGTCCTGAGGATGAGGAGCAGGACCCCTGTGGCCGCCCCCCGAGGCCTCTGCCCGGCGCTGTTGGCGCTGCTCCGGAAGCTTTGGGGCAGGAATCTTGGTGCCCCCGCTGTCCGCCTCTCGGGGCTGAGTTCAGGGACGCTCCTCGCTGTGACATTGACCTTCCTCCCGGACGTTGCCGGCAGATCCGTGTTTTCCTGGATCCAGGAGGAGAAGCTGGAGACTCTGGTGTAGACTCCCGGTGCTCCCGGCCGGGCACAACCATCGCCCCAGCTGACAACTCCAGCGAGGAGCCAGGAATTACCACTGAGACAGGCCAAGGGTCCGCCCGAGTCCCCCTGAGGAGAGCAGGAAGGCTACACTTATGGAGAGTGGAGTATGTGAAGCGGGGAAAGCAGTGATCATCTGATATAGCACCGTCATATACCACAGCGCGGTACAGAGATTGTCATCAGTCACATGGCTCTCTGTCCCCATTGGGGCTCACCATCCAAATCACAGATTAACCTACAGCATGTTCTTGGAGTGGGGGGGGGGGGGACCAGAGGAAACCCAAGCAAACATGGGGAGAACATACAGACTCCTTACTGTAGTATTCATTGGTGGGAATAGAACCCAGGACCCCAGCGCTACACCATGCTAACCACTGATCCACCATACTGGGCCATGTTAACTACTGATCTCCTGTGCTACACCAGGCTAACCACTGATCCACCGTGCTACACCATGCTAACCACTGATCCACCATACTGGGCCATGTTAACTACTGATCTCCTGTGCTACACCACACTAACCACTGATCCACCGTGCACAACTCAAACTCTCATTGTTGCTCTTATTCATTCTCGTCTTGACTACTGTAACTCCTTGCTTATCGGTCTCCCACTCTGCAAACTCTCCCCTCTCCAATCTGTCCTGAATGCAGCAGCCAGGCTTGTCTTTCTTTCCAGCCGCTATACTGATGCCTCTACCCTGTGTCAGTCACTGCACTGGCTGCCTGTTCAGTACAGAACACAACATAAACTCATCACTCTCACCCATGAAGCTCTCCACAGCGCTGCAACCCCTACATATCCTCCCACATCTCTGTCTACCACCCTACCCGTTCTCTCCGCTCTGCTACTGATCTAAGACTACACACCTCACTCATCCGAACCTCCCATGCCCGTCTCAAGATTTTCACCGTATTGCACCAGTTCTCTGGAACGTTACCCCATGTGATCAGGCACACTCACAACCCTCACAGTTTTAAGTGCGCTCTGAAAACTCATCTTCTTAGACAAGGCTACCAAGATCCCTAATTGTTATCCCTCCAAATTCTGTCACACACTCGTCACTTCCTGCACTTTGACACCCGCAGGCACTTACCTGTATATAGTTGTATGGTCTGGGTGGCAGGTTCATCCACTTTTTATGTATACTACCCCATATTTATGTAACATGGCCAGACCAGTGTAAACCAAGCACTTGTCAGCCTTTGTTTCACCCATACACCCTAATAGATTGTAAGCTCTTGCGAGCAGGGACCTCACACCGCGTGTCTCATTTGTAAGTAGCTTTTGTATAATGTAATGTCTGGTTTGTCTGTGCTTATTCCTTCTATGTTGTAAAGTGCTGCGGAATATGTTGGCGCTATATAAATAAAGATTATTATTAACTAACCACTGATCCACCGTGCTGTGCCATGCTAACTACTGAGCCACCATGATACACCATGCTAACCACTGATCCACCATACTGTGCCATGTAAGCTAACGATCCACCATAATACACTATGCTAACCACTGATCCACCATACTGTGCCATGTAAGCTACCGAGCCACCATAATACACTATGCTAACCACTGATCCACCATACTGGGCCATGTTAACTAACGAGCCACCATAATACACTATGCTAACCACTGATCCACCATACTGTGCCATGTTAACTAACGAGCCACCATTATACACTAATCAACACTGATCCACCATACTGGGCCATGTTAAACTAACAAGCCACCATAATACACTATGCTAACCACTGATCCACCATACTGGGCCATGTTAACTAACGAGCCACCATAATACACTATGCTAAACACTGATCCACAATACTGTGCCATGTAAGCTACGAGCCACCATAATACACTATGCTAACACTGATCCACCATACTGGGCCATGCTAACTACCGAGCCAACATAATACAATAAGCTAACCACTGATCCACCATTCTGGGCCATGTTAACTAAAGAGCCACCATTATACACTAAGCTAACCACTGATCCACCATACTGGGCCATGTTAACTAACAAGCCACCATAATACACTATGCTAACCACTGATCCACCATACTGTGCCATGTTAACTAACGAGCCACCATAATACACTATGCTAACCACTGATCCACCATACTGGGCCATGTTAACTAACGAGCCACCATGATACACCATGCTAACCACTGATCCATCATATTGTGCCATTTTAACTACTGAGCCACCATGATACACCATACTAACCACTGATCCATCATACTGTGCCATATTAAAAACCTGGACCATCATGATACACCATGCTAACCACTGATCCACCATACTGGGCCATGTTAACTAACTAGCCACCATAATACACCATGCTAACCACTGATCCACCATACTGGGCCATGTTAACTAACGAGCCACCATAATACACCATGCTAACCACTGATCCACCATACTGGGCCATGTTAACTAACGAGCCACCATAATACAATATGCTAACCACTGATCCACCATACTGGGCCATGTTAACTAACGAGCCACCATAATACACTATGCTAACCACTGATCCACCATACTGGGCCATGCTAACTACTGATCTCCTGTGCTACACCAGGCTAACCACTGATCTCCTGTGCTACACCATGCTAACCACTGATCCATCATACTGGGCCATGTTAAATACCGAGCCACCATGATACACCATCCTAACCACTGATCCATCATACTGGGCCATGTTAACTAACGAGCCACCATAATACACT
Source organism: Phyllomedusa bahiana (assembly GCA_025379985.1). Lineage (NCBI taxonomy): Eukaryota > Metazoa > Chordata > Amphibia > Anura > Hylidae > Phyllomedusa > Phyllomedusa bahiana. The sequence continues at coordinate 87,981 of JAODAL010013298.1, read as the reverse complement.
ATGCTAAACCATGATCCTCCCTTCTGGGCGATGTTAACTAACTATCCACCATTATACACTATGCTAACCACTGATCCACCATACTGGGCCATGCTAACTACCGAGCCACCATGATACACAATGCTAACCACTGATCCACCATACTGTGCCATGTAAGCTACCGAGCCACCATGCTACACCAGGCTAACCACTGATCTACCAAGCTGTGCCATGCTAACTACTTAGCCACTAAGCCACCGTGCTACACTGTACCAAACACTAAGGGCCACATGTATGAAACGGTTTTGGTCTATAACTCACTTTTTTGCCCATAGGTTTCTATAGGGAAAAAAGTGAGTTTTAGACCTAAACTGTTTCATACATGTGGCCCTAAGTCACCATGCTGCAACATATTTACTACTGAGTCACTGTTTGCACAATACTAACCACTGAGCCACCATGCTGCACAATTCCATCAGTTGAGCCATGGCTGTGCCCCATGCTAACCACTGAACCAACTCCTGCACCACACTAACCACTGAGACACCTGTTGCACCATGCTAACTACTAAGCCACCGTGATCCACCATACTAACCACTGAGCCAACTCCTGCACCATACTAACCACTGAGCCAACTCCTGCACCATACTAACCACTGAACCAACTCCTGCACCATACTAACCACTGAGACACCTGTTGCACCATACTAACCACTGAACCGCCGTGCTGCATCATACTAACCACTGAGCCACCGTGCTGCATTATACTAACCACTGAGACACCTGCTGCACTGTGCTAAACATTAAATCCTGTTGCTGCAGAGTAGGTAGAATACCTGCAGGGCTCTGCTCACCTGGCAGCCATCTTTCTTGCCCTCGGGGGATCCAGCGCAGATCATATCTTCCTGCACAATGGTGGCAGAGGCCGTGATGTTGTTGGCAGCTTTGATCATATTGTCACAGGCGCTGGAGCTGATGAGGGGGAGCTCCGCCTCCTGCAGGGCGTGCGGGGGGGCCAAGGTCACTGCGAACAAGAGACACCCATGAAGCCGAAGAACAACGAGCTGTCTATAGGGGCCAGAGACTGCCTATAAGGGGGGGCCGGAGACTGCCTATAAGGGGGGGCCAGAGACTGTCTATACGGGGGGCCAGAGACTGCCTATAAGGGGGGGCCAGAGACTGCCTATAAGGGGGGGCCAGAGACTGCCTATAAGGGGGGGGCCAGAGACTGCCTATAAGGGGGGGGGGCCAGAGAATGTCTATAAGGGGGGGGCCAGAGACTGTCTATAAGGGGGGGGGCCAGAGACTGCCTATAAGGGGGGGGCCAGAGACTGCCTATTTAAGGGGGGCCAGAGACTGCCTATAAGGGGGGGGCCTGAGACTGGTCTTTACGGGGGGCCAGGAGACTGTCTATACGGGGGGGGGGGGGGGGCAGAGACTGTCTATACGGGGGGGGGGGGGCAAGAGACTGTCTATACGGGGGGCCAGAGACTGTCTATATGGGGGGCCAGAGACTGCCTATAAGGGGGGGCCGGAGACTGCCTATAAGGGGGGGCCTGAGACTGCCTATAAGGGGGGGCCTGAGACTGTCTATACGGGGGGCCAGAGACTGTCTATACGGGGGGCCAGAGACTGTCTATACGGGAGGGGGGGGGCAGAGACTGTCTATACGGGGGGGGGGCCAGAGACTGTCTATACGGGGGGGGGGGGGCAAGAGACTGTATATACGGGGGGGGGGGCAGAGAATGTATAAACGGGGGGCCAGAGACGGTATATAGGGGGGCATTTTTGGTGCATACAAGCGCGTGGCACCCAGGGGTGTAGCACTAGGGGGTGTAGTGGTAGCAGTCACTACCAGGCACCCGAGCCTGAGGGTCCCAAAGGCTTCTCTGCCCCATAAGAAGGCACCAGTGTGATAGGTGGGACTGGGAGCCCTTTTCTAGATTTGGGGCCCAGGAGCTTTCCCACACCTGTCTCCCCCAAGCACTTCCAATGACCTGGTCATATAACTCACCGCCCTCCGCAGTGTCGCCCCATCCGGTCACCCAGCACAACATCCCATCTAGGAACATCTGGTTGGGGGAGGGGAGGCAGATTGGTTGGACGTTGCTGCTAAAAGTCACAGGACTCTCTAGTTCTAGCAGAGCCAGGTCTCCACTGGTGCCGTCTCCTCCGTAAATCGGGTGGATGAGGATGTTCCTCACTGGTACAAGGACCTTGGTGGTGTTGGTGCCGGTGAGTCTGAGGAAACCCAACATCACATAGAACTGTCCATCCCTGGGGATCACAATAAGAAGGAATAGGGGGATTATTATTCATTATAGCGCCAACATACGCCACTGCAGAGTACAAGAGACAAGGAGGGCGGGCGATGAATGGTCTACTAATAACAAGCCGTGCCAGTGAGCTGACAATCTACGAGGAGCGGGTGTCAGTGGCCGACCAACCTTTGGAACCTATTAATCCTCAGAATGAATGGGCCCCACACTGAAAAGAAGGGGCCACAACCCTTTTACATGTCCAACCCCGCGACCGTCCAAGGAACTACATCATGACACAAGTGGAGCCGGGCCGGCAGTGGTCTCTACACAGCTGGGCGGCTCGAAGACCGGTTGTGCAAGCAAATGTGAAGAGGTGCAGCACTACTACAATGCTCTGGTATCTTCAATCTCAGCATCAGGGACTCACAGGAGGCGTCATCTCTGATGGGAGTTGTTCTCTTCTCCTTTTCTTCTCCATCTGCCCCAAACCTCCATGATGTCTTCCCTGATGAGTCGTTCCCTTCCATGTCTTTCTCTGTCCGGTACAGCATGCAATGTCTTCTTGTAGTGGTCACTAATCATCCCTGTTGAATTTACCACAAATAGATCTTAGACTCCTCTCTTTACCAGCACTTTCCTATCACTTCCCCAAACAGCGTAGGTTAGACCGTAAAATTAGAAATTAAAAAATGGCAGAGATGTGGCAGGTTAGTAGGTAGACCACCCTTAGGTAGGTAAAAAGGGCCTTCCTCCATTAATTTGGTAGGTAGACAGGGCCTATACCAGTAACTAGCCAGGTAGCAGGGGCTGTCCCCAGTAACTAGCCAGGTAGCTGTGCTGCCCCCAGTAACTAGCCAGGTAGCTGGGGCTGCCCCCAGTAACTAGCCAGGTAGCTGGGGCTGCCCCCAGTAACTAGCCAGGTAGCTGGGGCTGCCCCAGTAACTAGCCAGGTAGCTGGGGCTGCCCCCAGTAACTAGCCAGGTAGCTGGGGCTGCACCCAGTAACTGGCCAGGTAGCTGGGGCTGCCCCCAGTAATTAGCCATGTAGGGCCAGTAATTAGCAGTCAGGGCCAGTAATTAGCAGTCAGGGGCAGTCTATAGCCAGGCAGGGCCAATATGTAGATAGCCAGGCAGGGCCAGGGGGTAGATAGCCAGGCTGGGCCAGGGGCTAGATAGCCAGGCTGGGCCAGGGGCTAGATAGCCAGGCTGGACCAGGGGGTAGATAGCCAGGCTGGGCCAGGGGCTAGATAGCCAGGCAGGGCCAGGGGGTAGATAGCCAGGCTGGGCCAGGGCCTAGCTAGCCAGGCAGGGCCAGGGGCTAGATAGCCAGGCTGGGCCAGGGGCTAGATAGCCAGGCAGGGCCAGGGGGTAGATAGCCAGGCTGGGCCAGGGGGTAGATAGCCAGGCTGGGCCAGTGGGTAGATAGCCAGGCTGGGCCAGGGGGTAGATAGCCAGGCTGGGCCAGGGGGTAGATAGCCAGGCTGGGCCAGGGGCTAGATAGCCAGGCAGGGCTAGGGGCTAGATAGCTAGGCTGGGCCAGGGGCTAGATAGCCAGGCAGGGCCAGGGGCTAGATAGCCAGGCTGGGCCAGGGGCTAGTTAGCCAGGCAGGGCCAGGTGCTAGATAGCCAGGCAGAGGGCCAGGGGTTAGATAGCCAGGCAGGGCCCGGGGGTAGATATCCAGGCGGGGCAGGGGTGTGCAGGCTGGGCCAGGGGCCTAGATAGCCAGGCTGGGCAGGGGGTAGATAGCCAGGCTGGGCCAGGGGGTGATAGCCAGGCTGGGCCAGGGGGCTAGAGATCAGGCAGGCGGGGGAGATTGCAGGTGGGCCAGGGGGTAGATAGCCCGGCTGGGCAGGGGGTAGATAGCCAGGCAGGGCAGGGGGTAGATAGCCAGGCAGGGGCAGGGGGGGGTAGATAGAGGCAGGGGCCAGGGGGTTGTTAGCAGGCAGGGCAGGGGCTAGAATAAGCCAGCAGGGCAGGGGCTAGATAGCCAGGCAGGGGCAGGGGGTTGATAGCCAGGCAGGGGGCAGGGGGGGTAGATAGCCAGCGAGGGGCAGGGGGTGTAGATAGCCGGAGGGGCTAGGGTGGAAGTATCCAGGCAGGGCCCAGGGGCTAGATAGCAGGCAGGGCCAGGGTCTCGATAGCCAGGCAGGGCAGGGGGTAGATGCCAGCAGGGGCAGGGGTAGATAGACATGTGCTGGGCAGGGGGGTAGATAGCCAGGCAGGGACCAGGGGCTAGATAGCCTGGCAGGGGCAGGGGGTAGTAGCCAGGCAGGGAAGGGGGTAGATAGCCGGTGGGCCAGGGGGTAGATAAGCCGGGGGCAGGGCTAAGAGGGTAGATAGCCAGGCAGGGCCAGGGGCTAGATAGCCAGGCAGGGGCAGTAAGCAGTTTAAAAAAAAAAAAATAAAGATCTTACTTACCTGATGTCTTTCCCTCCTCTTCTCCAATGTCCGGTAGGAGGCGGCGCTTACTCCGGGGTGCGGGCGCGGAGCAGGTGCGCAATGACGTCATCGGCCCCCCTGTCGGGCGCTTCCGAGGCCGGCCTGCAGCCCGTGGATCCCAGCGGACCCGGCCGGGTTAAGTACCGGTTTGCCCTTATGGGCCAGTCCGGGGCCTGGCTGACACCCACCCGTGGAGTCGATTCCCGAAGCCCACCCGTGGAGTCGATTCTTGGTGCCCACCCGTGGAGTCGATTATTGGTGCTCACCGGTGGAGTCGATTCTGGGCGCCCAGTGGTGGAGTCGATTCTTGGCGCCCAACGGTGGAGTCGATTCTCGGCGCCAAGGTGGACGTCGATTCTCGGCGCTACCCGTGGAGTTCGATTCTCGGCGCCCACCCGTGGAGTCGATTCTCGGCGCCCACCCGTGGAGTCGATTCTCGGCGCCCACCCGTGGAGTCGATTCTCGGCGCCCACCCGTGGAGTCGATTCTCGGCGCCCACCCGTGGAGGATTCATCGGCGCCCACCAGTGGTGTCGATTCCGGCGCCCACCGTGGGTCGATTCGCGCCGCCCAACCGTGGAGTCGATTCTCGGCTGCCCACCCGTGGAGTCGCTGCTCGGGCCCACCCGTGGAGTCGATTCTCGGCGCCCACCGTGGAGTGTTTCTCGGCGCCACCCGTGGAGTCGATTTTCTCGGCTCCCACCAGTGGAGTCGATTTCGCGCGCGACCAACCCGTGGAGTCGATTCTCGGCGCCCACGTGGAGTCGCAATCTCGGGGGCCCCACCGTTGGAGTCGATTCTCGGCGCCCCCCCGTGAGTCGATTCTCGGCGCCCACCCGTGGAGTCGATTCTCGGCGCCCACCCGTGGAGTCGATTCTCGGCGCCCACCCGTGGAGTCGATTCTCGGCGCCCACCCGTGGAGTCGATTCTCGGCGCCCACCCGTGGAGTCGATTCTTGGCACCCATTCATGGAGTCGATTCTTGGCGCCCAACGGTGGAGTCGATTCTCGGCGCCTCCGTTGGGTGTCGATTTCGGCGCCACCTGTGGAGTCGATTCTCGGCGCCCACCCGTGGATAGGAATCTCGGCGCCCACCCGGTGGAGGTCGATTCTCGGAGGCCACCCGTGGAGTCGGAATTCTTGGAACCCCATTTCATGGAGTGATTCTCTTGGCGCCCAACGGTGGAGTCGATTCTCGGCGCCCACCCGTGGAGTCGATTCTCGGCGCCCACCCGGGGAGTCGATTCTCGGCGCCCACCCGTGGAGTCGATTCTCGGCGCCCACCCGTGGAGTCGATTCTCGGCGCCCACCCGTGGAGTCGATTCTTGGCACCCATTCATGGAGTCGATTCTTGGCACCCACTGGAGGAGTCGATTCTTGGCACCCAACTGTGGAGTCGATTCTTTGTGCCCATTCATGGAGTCAATTATTGGTGCCCACCCTACAGCTATGTAGAGATGCACATAAGGCACATGGACTTGCCCTCTACCTTTTGTGTTTTCTGAGTCTCCTTCTTTGCATTTTTCTTAAAAAAATCCACCCCAGGTCTGTCATTGTCAGGGGCCCGCCAAAGGTTTCCCGTGCTCTCTTGTTGGCCAGTCTAAGCCCGGTCCTAATTATAGACAGAAATGCTCCATTCAACACTTACCCATCATGCATCTCAGGGTGGAGTCACCTGAAGGCAGGTAACGTCTCTCTATAGCCCCTGAAATAGGAATATCTTTCCTTGGGGAGAGCACCATATAGGGGTGTAGAGTTTTGGGGATTGCTCTTTTTGCCTCTTCTAAGCTCTGCATATCACAATTGCAATTATGGGAAGGAGGCTGTGATGCTCAAGCGCCTCTATTGGATGTAACAAATCTCAATTTTTTTTGACTCACTGATCTTTAAGGGATATTAGCCAAGACAGTTTCACTCATCTGCAGACAGCTGTTTCAGGGTTTTGCCCCTCATCAGTGTAGAGTGATATTGGCTGGCTTGGAGGGAGGCAATGAGTGGCTCAAAAAGGGGAATATCTCTTCTTGTCAGAAGCAAATTGAGGATTTGCCTCCTATCCAATAGATAAAGGTCGCTGTAGCTTCCTCAGTCCTTTCCACCAATCCTGGTGATATGCAGATGCTTAAGTAGAGGGAAAAAAAGTCAGTTACAATAATCTTTACACCCCTAAATGGTGTCTCCCCAATGGTGAGAGAGACTTTTCCCCTTTCTAAGCCCACTCATTGCCTCCCACAGCCAGCAGTTATCGCTTTGCTCGACACTGATGAGGGGCAAAGCCCGAAACAGCTGTCTGTAGATGAGTGAATCTTTCAGAAGCAAAAGGGATATTAGTCAAGCCAGTTTCAGTGAGTCAGAAGCAAAATGAGGATTTGTTACATCCAATAGAGGGCACTTGAGCTTGAGTTCATTTCCCATAATGCTTTGTGATATAGCCCCTGAAGTCATGACTCTCACACATATTGCTTTGGAAGCGCCGGCTTCACGATATCGGTGACACCAGCTCCCGCCATGTTACTGAGGACACTCACTTCTTGTGAAGCTTCCTTCTGTCTGGTGGGCGTCTGGGGGCGTCATTGCTCCTCTTGCGTTTCCTCGCAGTCTCCAGGGAGCTCTCAGCACTATGAAGATAAAAGGGACGTAATGTCCATGGATGACCGGTGACCATGTGCTACATCTCTCCACTGTGTAGTAGTGCATGGATGGTTGACAAGGTAGTTCCCGGGATGGTCGTCTCCTCACCTCATACAATGGGCAGCAGTGACCACCCAGCTCCTGGAGATGAGGGATCCTCCACATAGATGGATGTCACCGGACATCACACTGACCTGCCAGGGCCACCTCCCTGGAGCGGAGCTCCTACCACCCACAATCCTCTGGGAGAAGGTCAGCCGACCACACACTGCGGGAAGAAAAAGATATGCATGCATGGCCACCTCAGAAGATGTAGAATCAATACTGGAAACAGTCATCAAGGTAGAAACCAGTCACAACCACAGGATGGGCTACAAAGCCGCCAATGGCCAACAGACCAGGAGCAAAGATCCAAGCATGGTCACCAGAAAGAGTCATAGTCCACCAAAGAGCATGGTGTCAATGAAGAGAGGTGACCCCCAGATATGATGGAAGGTCCAAACCAAGAGACCTCAGTACCAGCACCATGAGCTGTGACAAGGGGAAAATAATGGATGACTAGGAGATAGAGTAGATAGTAGATAGATAGGATTAGATAGATAGATAGATAGATTGATAGATAGGATAGGAGTAGATTGATAAGATTAGGAGATAGTTAGAGAGATAGATAAGATATGATTGAGATAGATAGATATGAGATAGATAGATAGATATTTATGAGATATATAGATAGATAGATAGATTGATAGGAAGGATATGAGATAGATATGTGATAGATAGATAGATAGGAGATATGAGATAGATATGAAGATAGATAGATGATTTAGATTATAGATATGAATAGATAGATAGATAGATTGATAGATAGGAGATAGATAGGAAGGAAGGAGATAGATAGATAGATAGATAGATATGGATAGCTAGATAGATACGATTGATAGTAGATAGTTAGATATTGGGGGAAATTGATAGATAGATATGAGATAGATAGATAGATAGATAGATATGGGGAAGATAGATAGATAGATATGAGATAGATAGATAGATAGATATGGGGAAGATAGATAGATAGGTATGAGATAGATAATAGATAGATATGGGGAGATAGATAGATAGATATGAGTTAGATAGATTGATATGGGAAGATAGAGAGTAGATATGAGATAGATAGATAGAACTAGAAGATGATAGATAGATATGGGGAAGATAGATAGTTAGTTAGGATATGATGCTAGATTGATGATATGGGGAAGATAGATAGATAGATAGATATGAGTTAGATAGATAGATATGAGATGATAGATAGATAGATAGATAGATTATGAGATAGATACATAGATAGATCTGAGATAGATAGATAGATGATAGATAGATAGATGTGAGATAGATAGATAGATATGAGATAGATAGATAGATAGATGATAGATAGATAGATAGATAGATAGTTGTGAGATGATAGACAGATATGAGTAGATAGATAGATAGATTGATTGATTATAATGATAGATAGATTTGGGGAGATAGATAAGATAGATAGATGATATGTATTGAAGTAAGTATGATGATGTTCTTCATATGAGTGCATGTAGTATTATTGTAAAAATATATTAATAGAAAATTAATATATATTATAAATATGTATAAATTTATGATGAAATTGTGTAATGTATTTGTGTTTTATTGATGAAGTATGGTATATATAAAATTGTTGTTTTGAATATATATTGTGAGAAGTGTGATATTGTGATTTAATATAATATGGATGTGAGAATAATGATATGTAAATTATTTGATTTTGTGTTTTTAATATATATATTTAAGTGATGTGATTTGATAATAATATTTATATTGTAGTTGAGATGTGAATAATATAATTACCTATTTGATGTTTAAATTATTTAAAGGTTGTTATGTATGAGAATGATATAAATATTATTTATATGTTTCTAATATAATATGATTTATAAAATATTCATTTTTATATCATTAATTGTTTTTGATTATCTACTTTAAATTTAATTTATTAAGATACATATTGAAGGTTATATATTAATGCATATATAAAAAATAATTAATTGTATATTATTAAAAGATATTGTGATTGATATTGTATGAGTTTTTTAGTGTGAATGTGTGAATGAATTAATTATTATATAAAATGAATATTTTATTATAAATGTTTTTAATTATGAAATATATTTTGATGTATTGTAGATAATTGAGATATGAATGTAATCAAGACAAATGTATAATGTTATGATAAATAATTTGTGTGAGAATAATGATTAAAATAATACACTATTTAAATATAAATTATGAATAATATAAAATGTGTTGAATGTATATATTAATTATAAATTTGAATTGATTGTTTTAATATTATTATTTGTATATATAATATGATTTATTTTTATTTAATTTAATGAGATAATTATTAAAATAAAGTTATATCTGATATATTGAGAATTTTATATATATTAAATATATATCATATTTTTAATTTTAATATAATTTTATTTTTTGTAGAATTATGAGATATTAATTGAGTGTGTTTAATTTGTAAATTTTTGATAATTATTACTAGTGATATTGTTTTATGTTTTTATATATAATTAATTAGTATATTTATATTTATTATTTTGAGATAGTTGTATGATGATACATGAAATTGATATTGAGTTTTCATTTGAAAAATTTTATTGAATTTTTAATAGGTTTGGCTGAGTTTATTTGTGAATTATATAAAATTAAATATTATTTTTATCAATATTTAATTGTTTTAATGTAGTTAATGTGAGATAGATATTAGTTAGATAGATAGATATGAGATAGATAGATAGACTAGATAAGATAGATAGATAGTTATGTGGATAGATAGATAGATAGATAGATAGATAGATAGATATGGGGAAGTTAGTTAGTTAGATAGATATGAGATAGATAGATTAGATAGCATAGATAGATAGATAGATGATTAGGATATAGATAGATAGAATAGGAGTTATGAGATAGATATGAGATAGATAGATAGATAGATAGATAGATAGATAGATAGATCGAAAGATGGATAGATAGATAGTAGATAGGAGATAGATAGATAGATAGATAGATATGGGGAAGATAGATAGATAGATAGATATGAGATAGATAGATGATATGGGGAAGATAGATAGCTAGATATGAGATCGGATAGTATAGATAGATAGATAGATTATGGGGAAGATAGATAGAATAGATAGATGATCGAATGAGATAGATAGATTAGGATATGGGGAAGATAGATAGATATGAAGATAGATAGATAGTGGAGATATGAGAATAGAATTACCTAGGATTGATATGAGGATGATAGATAGATAGATAGAGAGATATGAGATAGATACATAGATAGATATGAGATAGATAGATAGATAGATAGAGAGATATGAGATAGATACATAGATAGATATGAGATAGATAGATAGATGATAGATAGATAGATGATAGATAGATAGATAGATAGATAGATATGAGATGGATAGACAGATATGAGTTAGATAGTAGAAGTTGATAGATAGATAGATAGATAGATATGGGAGATAGATAGATAGATAGATAGATATGAGATAGATAAGATAGATAGATATGTGATGGATAGACAGTTAGAGATAGATAGATAGATGATAGATATGGAGTGGATGATACTTAGATAGATAGATAGAACATACCGGCAGCTGTTTTCCCCACAAGACCTGCAGTAAAAGAGAAGCAGTAGGTTAGGGTCACATACATTGTGGGGGGGTCTTGTGTCTCATTGTCACGGTTCCCTGCCTTGTCTCCGCTTTGGCTCCCTGTGCAGGGGTCTCAGTGGCCCATTTCCCTGTTTGCTGTGAGTGTGTCCTTGTACTCACCAGCCCTCGCTCCTACTTCCTGGGGTCCTGTGCGTGCCGTGCGCCTTCTAGGGGTGAGCGCTTCCTTCCTTTATAGGTTCTGTGTCTGATTGGCTTCCTTTGCCCTGGGACCCCCTGGGTTTAAGAGGAAGTCCTGTCCTTGCTTTCTGGTAGTCAGTTCATTGTTGCGTGTTTGTGCATTTTCTGTGCATTCCACCAGAGCTCTGACTGCTCCTGCTAGTCAGAGTGCTTAAACCCTTTGTGATGCCTTCAGTCAGTCTGTGCAGTCCATCAGAGCTCCTGACCTGCTCCTGCTAGTCAGTGCTGAACCCCTGTGATGCCTTCAGTCAGTCTGTGCAGTCCATCAGAGCTCCTGACCTGCTCCTGCTAGTCAGTGCTGAACCCCTGTGATGCCTTCAGTCAGTCTGTGCAGTCCATCAGAGCTCCTGACCTGTCCCTGCTAGTCAGTGCGGAATCCCTGTGATGCTTCAGTCAGTCTGTGCAGCCATCAGAGCTCTGACCTGCTCTGCTAGTCCAGTGTGAACCCTGTGAATGCCTTCATTCTGTCTGTTGCAGTCCATCAGAGCTCCTGACCTGCTCCTGCTAGTCAGTGCTGAACCTCTGTGATGCCTTCAGGTCAGTTCTGTGCAGTCATCAGAGTCCAGACCTGCTCCTGCTTAGTCAGTGCTTGATAAAAAACCCCTCTGTGATGCCTTCAGTCAGTCTGTGCAGTCCATCAGAGCTCCTGACCACCTGTCTGCCGTTCACCTGCTGTATTTCTGCCATATTTCTGTCCTGTTTCCTGCTGTTCTGCCGAAATCCTGCTTATGGATACATTTCCTGTGTACCTGTCTTGACCTACCTGCCACACTGGACCTGAAGGACTTCCTCCAGCTGTATTCCTGCCACCATCGCTCCCAGGGTTTGGTGTTCTGTCTGCACTCAGGCGGCACATCAGGGATAGCGACCCGAGCAAGCAAAGTCCTCGGTTGTCGGTGGGCTCGTGAAGACGAGGTCCCCTTTAGAGTGGCTTCCATTATATCATCTCTCCAGCAGTGATCACAGTGGGCGAGATGGTACGAAGGCGGACAAGGCAGTGAGTGGATTCTAAGAGAACTTGTGCTTCTCTTGATTCTTTCCTTTTTGGTTTGTGTGTTCCCCCTTGGGCCGGGGGGGGGGTAGGAAAGAGGAAAGGAAGGTCTCCAGCCAGAGCTGAGCCGGGGCCGGGACAGACTATTCTATACAATAACCAGTTACTATGGCCAAAAACTATTCCCCATCCAACCAAGAATGTCAGCGATTTGAACTGTGCCACGCCGCCGCGTCTGTTTCTATAAACACAATTATCAGGCAGATCCGGTGCAGGAGCAGGACGCTGCCCCAGGAGCTTACACTCTACAGATAATGGGGGTGACATTAGGTGACTCGGGCTGTTGTAACCTGACATGTAGTGGATGGAAGTCAGACGCCTCCATAGTCAATGATCAGGGTCCAGGATGTCCTCTGTGCTTCTGTACAAGGGTCGTTACATTGGCCTTCGAGGGGCCCCCAACACCGCCCTCCTATATCACGGAGCGCCCCTTATGACCATAACCCAATGATGAGGAGGCCAAAGGATCACTAATTAAACAGATTGGGAAAACTAAAATATAACCTTTAATAATGTACAGATAAAAAATATATATATACCTCCATGACACATAAACAATGAAAATGCGCAAAAAGCTAACCCTAATTCACCCTACACCGTGACTAGCCCTAACCTAATACAAAATAGGAAAAATCGCCCCAACAAGGGCGTTTACGCCAGGAACCTATTCTCCATGGTAATTTTAGTAGGGGGGTATAGGTTCCTGGCGGAAACGCCCTTGTTGGGGCGATTTTTCCTATTTTGTATTAGGTTAGGGCTAGTTAGTCACGGTGTAGGGTGAATTAGGGTTAGCTTTTTGCGCATTTTCATTGTTTTATGTGTCTGGAGGTATATATATAGTTTTTTATTGTACTTATTAAAGGTTATATTTTAGTTTTCCCGATCTGTTTAATTTTTGAATTATTTGGGGAGCAGCTTTGACTTGTTTTAAGTCTTTTTCTGTTTTCAAAGGATCACGAGGCTCATGTACGAGCAGCAGTTATTGCATCGAATGCTCTCAGTTGGTCTCAAATCTCAGAAAATAACCAATAGGTTTTGACTCCCGACTCACCAATGACCAGGACTGAGGTCAGCAAGAGGAGCTGCAGCAGCCGAGGCTCCATCCTAGACCAACGAGGGGGAGCGGCACCTGAGGACACAAACACATAGTTACAAGTTCAACTCATAGCACAGCCTGCAGCGTGGATCCAGAAGAAGCAGAGAACCCCAAGGGGCAGGAGAAAGATCTCACAGAAACACCAACCCCAGCATCAACTGCAGAGAGCCCGGGATAGAGGCTGGATACTGAGGAGATAAAGGAGATACAAGCTGGGTACTGAGGACATACAGGCTGGGTACTGAGGAGATACAGGCTGGGTACAGAGGAGATACAGGAGATACAGGCTGGGTACAGAGGAGATACAGGAGATACAGGCTGGGTACTGAGGGGATACAGGAGATACAGGCTGGGTACTGAGGAGATACAGGAGATACAGGCTGGGTACTGAGGAGATACAGGAGATACAGGCCGGGGGTAGGCGGGTGTATGAGGAGTTAATGGAGATCTAGGCTGGGTACAGAGGAGATACAGGAGATACAGGCTGGGTACTGAGGAGATAAAGGAGATACAGGTGGAAGATTGACACAGATAAGGTGGAGACATGAGGTTGGTGTGTGAGGTGGAGAAAATGTAGGTTCAGAATGAAAGGTGATATTAAGGCGGCATCGTAATGATATTGTATCCTAGTGAGATAGTGTCACTGTGTCAGTTACATGGTATTATAGGATCACTGTATCAGAGTGATTTGGTGTTATCGTGTCATTGTCTCGGAGATTTGGTGTTATCGTGTCATTGTCTCTCGGTGATTTGGTGTTATCGTGTCATTGTCTCTCGGTGATTTGGTGTTATCGTGTCATTGTCTCGGTGATTTGGTGTTATCGTGTCATTGTCTCTCGGTGATTTGGTGTTATCGTGTCATTGTCTCTCGGTGATTTGGTGTTATCGTGTCATTGTCTCGGTGATTTGGTGTTATCGTGTCATTGTCTCGGTGATTTGGTGTTATCGTGTCATTGTCTCTCGGTGATTTGTTGTTATGTTCATGTCTCGCGGTGATTTGTGATATCGTGTCATTGCTCTCGGTTGAATTGGTAGTTATCGTGTCATTGTTCCTCGGTTGATTTTGGTGTTATCTTGTCCATTGTCTTGGTTGATTGGTGATTATCGTGTCATTCGTTCGGTGTTGTGGGAATTTGGTGTTATCGTGTCATTGTCTCTCGGTGATTTGGTGTTATCGTGTCATTGTCTCTCGGTGATTTGGTGTTATCGTGTCATTGTCTCTCGGTGATTTGGTGTTATCGTGTCATTGTCTCTCGGTGATTTGGTGTTATCGTGTCATTGTCTCTCGGTGATTTGGTGTTATCGTGTCATTGTCTCTCGGTGATTTGGTGTTATCGTGTCATTGTCTCTCGGTGATTTGGTGTTATCGTGTCACTGTCTCTCGGTGATTTGGTGTTATCGTTGTACATCGCGGTCTCTCGGTGATTTGGTGTTATCGTGTCATTGTCTCGGTGATTTGGTGTTATCGTGTCATTGTCTCTCGGTGATTTGGTGTTATCGTGTCATTGTCTCTCGGTGATTTGGTGTTATCGTGTCATTGTCTCTCGGTGATTTGGTGTTATCGTGTCATTGTCTCTCTTCCCCCTTTTTGTCTCGGTGATTTGGTGTTATCGTGTCATTGTCTCTCGGTGATTTGGTGTTATCGTGTCATTGTCTCTCGGTGATTTGGTGTTATCGTGTCATTGTCTCTCGGTGATTTGGTGTTATCGTGTCATTGTCTCTCGGTGATTTGGTGTTATCGTGTCATTGTCTCTCGGTGATTTGGTGTTATCGTGTCATTGTCTCTCGGTCATTGTATTATGTGTCATTGTCTCTCGTTGATTTTGTGTTATCGTTGTCATCGTCTTCGGTGATTGGTGTATGTGTCATTGTCTCTCGGTGATTTGGTGTTATCGTGTCTTTGTCTCTCGGTGATTTGGTGTTATCGTGTCATTGTCTCTCGGTGATTTGGTATTATCGTGTCATTGTCTCGGTGATTTGGTATTATCGTGTCATTGTCTCGGTGATTTGGTGTTATCGTGTCATTGTCTCTCGGTGATTTGGTGTTATCGTGTCACTGTCTCTCGGTGATTTGGTGTTATCGTGTCACTGTCTCTCGGTGATTTGGTGTTATCGTGTCATTGTCTCTCGGTGATTTGGTGTTATCGTGTCATTGTCTCTCGGTGATTTGGTGTTATCGTGTCTGGGTCTCTCGGTGATTTTGTGTTATCGTGTCAGTGTGTCTCTGTGTTTTGTTTTGATCGTGTCATTGTCTCGGTGATTTGGTGTTATCGTGTCATTGTCTCTCGGTGATTTGGTGTTATCGTGTCATTGTCTCGGTGATTGGTGTTTTGGTTATCGGTCAGTGTTCGGTGATTTGGCGTTATCGTGTCATTGTCTCTCGGTGATTTGGCGTTATCGTGTCACTGTCTCTCCGATTTGGTGTTATCGTGTCATTGTCTCTCGGTGATTTGGCGTTATCGTGTCACTGTCTCTCCGATTTGGTGTTATCGTGTCATTGTCTCGGTGATTTGGTGTTATCGTGTCATTGTCTCTCGGTGATTTGGTATTATCGTGTCATTGTCTCTCGGTGATTTGGTGTTATCGTGTCATTGTCTCTCGGTGATTTGGTGTTATCGTGTCATTGTCTCGGTGATTTGGTGTTATCGTGTCATTGTCTCTCGGTGATTTGGTGTTATCGTGTCACTGTCTCTCAGATTTGGTGTTATCGTGTCATTGTCTCTGGGTGTTTTGGGGTTATCGTGTCAGTGTCTCTCCGATTTGGTGTTATCGTGTCATTGTCTCTCGGTGATTTGGTGTTATCGTGTCATTGTCTCGGTGATTTGGAGTTATCGTGTATCTGTCTCTCCGATTTGGTGTTATCGTGTCATTGTCTCTCGGTGATTTGGTGTTATCGTGTCATTGTCTCGGTGATTTGGTGTTATCGTGTCATTGTCTCTCGGTGATTTGGTGTTATCGTGTTTTTATTTTCATTGTAATTTGTCTCTCGGTGATTTGGTGTTATCGTGTCATTGTCTCTCGGTGATTTGGTGTTATCGTGTCATTGTCTCGGTGATTTGGTGTTATCGTGTCATTGTCTCTCGGTGATTTGGTGTTATCGTGTCATTGTCTCGGTGATTTGGTGTTATCGTGTCATTGTCTCTCGGTGATTTGGTGTTATCGTGTCATTGTCTCGGTGATTTGGTGTTATCGTGTCATTGTCTCTCGGTGATTTGGTGTTATCGTGTCATTGTCTCTCGGTGATTTGGTGTTATCGTGTCATTGTCTCGGTGATTTGGTGTTATCGTGTCATTGTCTCGGTGATTTGGTGTTATCGTGTCATTGTCTCTCGGTGATTTGGTGTTATCGTGTCATTGTCTCTTGGTGACACAATTTCTGAGCCGGATTTCAGGCCCCATCCATCCAGTCTATTCTCCTTCATTGTGACCCCCATGACGATTGTCTTCATCTTTTGGGGAAATAAAACTTTCGACTCCAAATCTGGTGACTGGAGGAAATCCCTGGATCAGTGACCGTTCTCCAGAAATCACCCTGACCTGCCCTAATATTACAGAGACGTCCGGGAGCGTCGGGTCCGAGCTACAGACCCTGGAGATACCGGACAGAGGCGGAAAGACCTGAGGAAACGGCGAGAGGGAGATGGAGAGGAGCTGGAGATACCGGCCCAAAAAAAAATCACAAAAAATAGAGGGGAAAGAGCTGAGGATAACGGCTGGAGAGGGAGATGGAGGAGAGGAGCTGGAGATACCGGCCAGAGGGGGAAAGAGCTGAGGAAACGGCGAGAGGGAGAGGAGCTGGAGATACCGGCCAGAGGGGGAAAGAGCTGAGGAAACGGCGAGAGGGAGAGGGGGGGGAAAGAGCTGAGGAAACGGCGAGAGGGGGGGAAAGAGTGAGGAAACGGCGAGAGGGAGATGGAGAGGAGGCTGGACGTTACCGGCCAGAAGGGGAAGAGCTGAGGAAACGGGGAGAGGGAGATGGAGAGGAGCTGGAGATACCGGACAGAGGCGGAAAGACCTGAGGAAACGGCGAGAGGGAGATGGAGAGGAGCTGGAGACACTGGACAGAGGGGGAAAGAGCTGAGGAAACGGAGAGAGCGAGATGGAGAGGAGCTGGAGACACTGGACAGAGGGGGAAAGAGCTGAGGAAGACGGGGAGCGGGAGATGGAGAGGAGTGGAGATACACGGCCAGAGGGGGAGGGAAAGAGCTGTAGGAAACGGGGAGGAGGAGTCGTTGAGAGGTGAGATGGAAGAGGAGCTGGATGGATACCGGCCAAGTGGGGAAAGAGCAGAGGGAAATACGGGGAGGATGGGTCGAGGGAGATGGAGAGGAGCTGGAGATACCGGCCAGAGGGGGAAAGAGCTGAGGAAACGTCGAGAGGGAGATGGAGAGGAGCTGGAGATACCGGCCAGAGGGGGAAAGAGCTGAGGGAGGGCAACGGGATACGAGAGGGAATGGAGAGGAGCTGAGATACCGGGACAGAGGGGGAAGAAGGGAGGGGAAAGAGCTGAGGAAACGGTGAGAGGGAGAGGAGCTGGAGATACCGAACAGAGGGGGAAAGAGCTGAGGACAGGGGGAGAGGGAGAGGAGCTGGAGATACCGGCCAGAGGGGGAAAGAGCTGAGGAAACGCGAAGAGTGGGAGTTGGAGTGGGAGCTGGAGATACCGGCCAGAGGGGGAAAGAGCTGAGGAAACGGTGAGAGGGAGATGGAGAGGAGCTGGACATACCGGCCAGAGGGGGAAAGAGCTGAGGAAACGGCGAGAGGGAGATGGAGAGGAGCTGGACATACCGGACAGAGGGGGAAAGAGCTGAGGAA
This sequence comes from Phyllomedusa bahiana, assembly GCA_025379985.1. Taxonomy (NCBI): domain Eukaryota; kingdom Metazoa; phylum Chordata; class Amphibia; order Anura; family Hylidae; genus Phyllomedusa; species Phyllomedusa bahiana. The sequence goes on along the minus strand of JAODAL010013298.1, from coordinate 69,748 downwards.
ATGGGGAGAGGGAGAGGAGCTGGAAATACTGGACAGAGGGGGAAAGAGCTGAGGAAACGGCGAGAGGGAGAGGAGCTGGAAATACCGGCCAGAGGGGGAAAGAGCTGAGGAAATGGGGAGAGGGAGAGGAGCTGGAAATACCGGACAGAGGGGGAAAGAGCTGAGGAAACAGTGAGAGGGAGATGGAGATACCAGGTTACATGGAGGCTCTGGAGATCCCTGGGCGTGCAGAGATGTATTGGATAGCCTGGGGTGATGTGGGTAGAAGTACTGGTGGTAGATGTACTGGTGTTACTCAGGGTAGGTATACTGGTGTTACTCAGGGTAGGTATACTGGTGTTACTGAAGGTAGATGTATTGGTGGTAAGTGGTAGATGTACTGGTGTTACTGGTGGTAGATGTATTGGTGCTAGATGTACTGGTGTTACTGGTGGAAAGAAGTTCTCGGTGTTAGAAGTGGAGAGAAAGCACAATGACACACATCCTACCTGGTCCAGCTGAGCAGCTCTGAGAAGTGTCACCTGTGTTCCCCTCACACTGGGATGTAACAGAGTCCACGCAGCGCAGGTGACTCCTGGAGCACAGGTGTGGGCTGAGCACCTCCAGCTCCTGACAATGGGGGATTACATTACCTGCCAGCTCCAGGATGAGTGGATCAGCACTGGGAGCAGGGACGCCCGGGTATCAGCTTTCATCTTTGGATGAGGGATTGGCTATAGTTTGAGCCACTGACCCTTGTCGCTGAATAGCTACAGATTTCAGCTCTGGAGTCAATGTCTAAGAAATGATTCCAATCACTGACATCTGGAAACGTCTCACTAATCCTCATCTGGATTTCCTGCTTCTTTCAGTCCGGAATCCATCTGAGGCTACACAGACGCTCCGGCTGCCTCCGTCCATCATTGATCTGCAACTCGGCCTCTTCAGATTGGCTTCTGTATGTCAGCATAAGCTCAGCAGAAGACCTCCATAGTAAAAGCTTTCCACGGAAATAGCGCCCTCTTGTCATGTCAATCAATATTGCCTCAACCATGGCTATGGAGCCTCCTATGGTAATAGCACCCCACATGGATATAGAGTCTTCTATAGATATAGAGCCTTCCATTGTAATAGCACCCCCCATGGTTATAGAGCCTCCTATGCTTATAGGTCCCCCCGCTGGTAATTGCACCCCCCATGGTTACAGAGACCCCCGATGGTAATAGAGCTCTCTATGGTAATAGTACTCCCCCTCCTCCCCCCATTGTTATAGACCCCTCCATAATAAAAACTCCCTCTCAATGGTAACAGCCATAAACACGGGAGGGAGGACCAGCCACCAGCGCGGCCATCTTCCCATTCTCTGAGACCAGCTCATAGTGATCTCCGAGTCGGCCTTAGAATAGGATTTTGCTCCGTGGCAAAGCCCCTTTAAGAAGGTTGGCAAAGCTTTTCTCTCCCGGTTCCTGGAGATTTAATCCCCACCCCGGGGAGCACTCCCAATCTTCTCACTATTGGGGTCTGTTTTTGCATCTTGGTTGGCAGTGATCTTCTGGAAGAAGAATTGTAAGTATGGATGAGGCCTCTACCCACTATTGGGCATTGTGTATTGATTTCATGGTGTTTCTTCAGCCGAGGGCCCAAACCAGCCTGGGCTCTAAGAGAATAAATTGTATCTAAATAAATTGTCCTGTGTATGGAGATACAACCATCTGGCCCACTCAACAAAAACCATGGGGTCATAGAGTCAGGGCCGGCTTACCAGCATTATGGACCCTCTGGATGGATAGGTAGGTAGGGAGGGCCTCAGGTGGGATAGAGGCCCAGATAAGTAGGCAGGGCCTGAGGTGGGATAGAGGCCCAATAGGTAGGCAGGGCCTGAGGTGGGATAGAGGCCCAGATAGGTAGGCAGGGCCTGAGGTGGGATAGAGGCCCAAATAGGTAGGCAGGGCCTGAGGTTGAAGAAGGCAGCGCCTCATCCAGAATAGTTGGCCATTTAATTGGAACAGAAAAAAAAAAAAAAAAAAAATTTTATATATATATATATATATATATATATATATATATATATATATATATATATAAAGAAAACTTCTCTCCTACCCTAAGGCTCTGTTCACACAGCTCATTGTGACGCTGTTTCTGGATCGTTTCCTCTCCCAAAACCGCATCAAAAAGCCTCCAAAATGTCCCCGGTCCACTGCCATTGATTCCTATGTACAGCAGAGCTGTAGATCACACACAACAAGGTTTTTCCGCTTCTTTGGACGCTAAAAAAGTGTGTCAAGCGCTGAAAATCCCCAAAGAATCAATGGAAGCTTCACAACCTCGGCGGCTCGTGGTGTCCGTCCTGGCTACAGGTCTGTGTGGGGGCTACAGAAAGAAAACAGGGTTGGAAAACCTTGTCCAACACCAGATCCTTGTCTGAAAACTGCTGCAGTGAGGGGTTTACCAGACGAGGGTCTGACGCAGATTTGGACGCTGAAAATTGAGCCTCCAAATCATCAATGTGAACACAACCTAGTTGTACTGCACAGAGCAACCAAACTTGTTGGTGGCAACTAGAGTCCATAGCAACCAATCAGAGCGCAGCTTTCATTTTTCCAGAGCAGTTGAGAAAATGAAAGCTGAGCTCTGATTGGTTGCTATGGGCAGCATAGAATGTCAGAGCTCATAGTAACCAATCGGAGCCCAACTTTTGGAAAAATGAAGCGGAGCTCTGATTGGTTGTTATGAATGCTAAGCGTTGCTATGGGCTCTGATTGGTTGCTATGAGCTCTGAATGGTACGGTATGAGCTCTCATTGGCTGTTATGGGCTCTGGTTGGTTGCTATGGCAGCGAGCAAAGTCTTCTTGTCAGGCAGCAGTGATCATGAGGCCCATGGAGCTGCAGATGCCCCATTAGAGAGGGACGGCCCCTGATGAGGCTCCAGCTTTATACGGAGGTACCTAGACTATTACAAAGGCTCAGGGGTTGTACGTGATGCACAGGGCAGGAGCTGCAGGGGGGTGTCGTCCACCTGGGCCCGGTTTCCAAAGGGTCCTCAGCTACATGAGGCTGCACCAGCATTAGATATGGCCGCCTGTAGCGGGAGACCCTGGGCCACACTGGACAGTAATCCGTCACCATGGAGACACATTGCTCAGCATAGGAGCTGTATACATACAGGAGGAGATTATTAAGAGAGGACAGATCTGCAGAACAGTTTCACTATTTTATTTTAAATGCTTTGGAGCAATACAAAAAATGTCCAAAAGGTGAAAAACAGAAGTAATAGAAGTGCAAATATATTTTAAAAAGTCACCAGGATTGTAAAATGCCCTGATAAACCCAAACAGTAGGGCGCAACCGTAACCCCTTAAGGGTCCAACCACACCCACCAGAGGGAGCAACCGAACCCCTTTCAAAGGGCACAACCGTACCCCCTTCAAGGGTCCAATCACACCCACCAGAGGGAGTAACCGAACCCCCTCTAAAGAGTACAACAGTACCCCCCTCAAGGTCCTAACTGTATCCACCAGAGGGAGCAACCATACTCTCCTCAAGGGTCCAACCACCCCCAACAGAGGGAGCAACAGTACCACCATCAGAGAGCACAACTGTACCCCCCTCAAGGGACTAACCGTACCCACCAGAGGGAGCAACCGTACCCTCCTCAAGGTCCAAGCACACCCACCAGAGGGCCCAATCGTACCCCCACCAGAGAGCCCAACTACACTGACCTGAGGGCACAACCAAACCCTTACCAGAGGACGCAACAGCCACCCAACCATACCTGAACAGACACAGCAACTCTAGCCCCCCGCCAGAGGGGACAACTCTAGCCCCCCGCCAGAGAGCACCATGAAAGAGGCAGAATGAAGAGTGCCCCTTTCCAAAGATGTGGCTTTAGGTCCATGTTCTCTGGATCCTGGGGAACGTGGACTCAGGGGTGCGAGGTGGTTCAGCTTGGGTAGCTCAGGTACTTTGGTCCCTCCATTGTCTCTTTTATATATTAGTGCAGTTACATCACGGCTTTACCTTCCAGGTAACCAGTTCACTTCCAGACAGTAAATCCAGTACATAAAATAAGGCGGCTTAGTTCCCACGAGGGGTGTGATACATTCAGGGTCCTCCCCTCACTCCTTGGTTCCCTGCATGAGTTACCGCAGATTCCTCATTATATGGTGTGGCTCAGCGTCGGGTCTGAGGTGTAAAGTGATTGCCAGCCCAAAACCCAGCAGAGAAACCGTCTCCGACCGCACTAGGGGAAAAAGCAGCCCCAGAAAAACCCCAAGACGGGGAAAAACCGTGGAGCACTGGTGGGGGCCCTGTGGCGGACAGGTAAGCGTCCCTATTGACCGCGCTGGTGAACGTGACATTCAGAATGTTCTCCTCCGAGTCTTGAGCGTTCGCCTCAATCCAGTCCACGTAAGACGTCAATTGGATGTAGACCCCAGGGCGGTTCAGCTTGCCACAGCTTTCTCCAAAGCTCACCACCCCGGCCAGGAACCATTGTCCTTTCTCAGAACAGACCAAGGGGCCCCCGGAGTCGCCCTGGAGGAGAAGCAGCAAAGAGGACAAGGATCACCAGATTGTACACAGGACGCCCGCTAATATCTCTGACACTGCGCAGCTGATGATCTGCTGGCGGCTGCTGTGGTGAAAGGATCGTGAGCAGAGAGATGGCGCCATTGTGATTAAGAGACCTGGAAACTGAAGACACCACGCGCCATGGGTGGGAGAGGAGAACGGCTGCTACAAAGGAAGGAGGACACAGGGGAGCAGCTCACCACCAGAACGACTTGGAGTGACCAGACGTGTGTAACACAACAGCGGGCCCGCCTGCATATGGGGACCCGGAGCAGACGGATGTCACAGCACCTCTGCTAACCCTACTGTGTATGAGCCCCGGAGCAGATGGATGTCACAGCACCTCTGCTAACCCTACTGTGTATGAGCCCCGGAGGAAGATGGATGTCACTACACCTCTGCTAACCCTACTGTGTATGGGGCCCCCGGAGCAGATGGATGTCACTGCACCTCTGCTAACCCTACTGTGTATGAGACCCCGGAGCAGACGGATGTCCCTGCACCTCTGCTAACCCTACTGTGTATAGCGCCCGGAGCAGACGGATGTCACCGCACCTCTGCTAACCCTACTGTGTATAGCGCCCGGAGCAGACGGATGTCACCGCACCACTGCAAACCCTCTGTTTTTGGGGCCCCGGAGCAGAAAGGATGTCACTGCACCTCTGCTAACCCTTTCTGTGTATGGGGTCCTGGAGCAGACGGATGTCCACTGCACCTCTGCTAACCCTACTGTTATGGGTCTGGAGCAGAAAGGATGTCACTGCACCTCTGCTAACCCTACTGTGATGGTCCTGGAGCAGAAAGGATGTCACTGCACCTCTGCTAACCCTACTGTGTATGGGTCCTGGAGCAGACGGATGTCACTGCACCTCTGCTAACCCTACTGTGTATGGGGCCCTAGAGCAGACGGATGTCACTGCACCTCTGCTAACCCTACTGTGTATGGGGCCCGGAGCAGACGGATGTCACTGCACCTCTGCTAATCCTACTGTGTATGGAGCCCTGGAGCAGATGAATGTCACTGCACCTCTGCTAACCCTACTGTGTATGGCGCCTGGAGCAGATGGATGTCACTGCACCTCTGTTAACCCCACTGTGTATGGGGCCCCGGAGCAGACGGATGTCACTGCACCCCTGCTAACCCTACTGTATATGGGGTCCCGGAGCAGACGGATGTCTCTGCACCTCTGCTAACCCTACTGTGTATGGGACCCCAGAGCTGACGGATGTCACTGCACCTCTGCTAACCCTACTGTGTATGGGACCCCAGAGCTGACGGATGTCACTGCACCTCTGCTAACCCTACTGTATATGGGGTCCCGGAGCAGACGGATGTCTCTGCACCTCTGCTAACCCTACTGTGTATGGGACCCCAGAGCTGACGGATGTCACTGCACCTCTGCTAACCCTACTGTGTATGGGGCCCGGAGCAGATGGATGTCACTGCACCTCCGCTAACCCTACTGTATATGGGTGCAGTCAGCATGTGGGGCCCCTGGATGGTGGTGTTGGCTCTATGGACTATTGCAGCTATGGGTGCAGTCAGCATGTGGGGCCCCTGGATGGTTGTGTTGGATCTATGGACCCTCCAGCAGCTGTTGGTGCAGTCAGCATGTGGGGCCCCTGGATGGTGGTGTTGGATCTATGGAACCTCCAGCAGCTGTAGGTGCAGACAGCATGTGGGGCCCAAGGATGGTGGTGTTGGATCTATAGCTCCTCCAGCAGCTGTGGGGGCAGTCAGCTCCAGATACCTGTGAGCACCTACCAAGACCTTATGGTGTCACTCCCCGCCCGTCTAGCTGCTGTTGGAACTGCAAACGCTGCTCACTCTGGATATTAGTCATAATAATGTGACCCGACTGTATATATGGGATTAATATAAGGACACTTACTTGACACGAGTCCGTTAACCCGACTTTATATCCCGCACACATCATGTCCTTCAGGATAATTGGGGTGGCGTTACTGGTGCCGGACTGAACGTGGTAGAGTTGGTTGCAGGTGGCAGTATCTATCAGAGGCAGCTGCGCTTCCTGTAGAGTCTGGGGGCTTGTAAGACTCACTGCAAGGAAAGAGTTCACACTTTCATGGCTCATCTCATCACATGAGACCAGGGACCCAGTCACCTCCCCTGATAGGAGTAGGATAATGGCGGACACTGGGGCAAAGCCATCAAAGGACTGCAAAGAGTCCGAAAGGCTGTGACCAGGACCACTAACCATATGCCAACCAGTGCACCTCCACCAAACCCCTGTAAGCGACACCAACAATCATGAGAAGACAACTATGGAGCCAGTACACTCCGCCCTGTCACTCACTGCAGCATTTTGGCCAGGGAGAGGTGACACAAAGACATTACTGCTCTGCGTGGCCAACAGCACAGACCGAGGCTATGTTATCATGGTTTATCATTTAAACCTTTAATCTACCTATTCCATTAGATTTTAGCCCCACCCTGGGAAATCCATTTTTTGTTTTTAAACATAACTTTTTTTGCATCCCAGTTCCCAGAAGTCTCCACAGAACATAATAGGAGTGTTGGCAAGTATAGTATGGTTTAAGATTCTGTTGGGGCATTTTTGTGGTTCAAATGGGGCAAGATGACAAATGGACACTATAGATGTGTGGGGTCCAATAGGAGACAATAATACTGAAGGGGGCACAATCTGGGGTACTTCAATGCTTAGGTCACCATCATGGCTGGAGTCATTATAGCATTCTGGGATGGATGAAGGAGGAGAGGGGGAGCTACTAACCCTGAGACATCAAGTCGGAGTCCAAAGAAAGAAGTACAAAGCGTGTAGCAAAATGTTCACAATGAGTTCTTCTGGTGTGATTGAATGTTTAAACCCCAAAAGAGCATTGTTGATGAGCGGGCGACTCGTAAAACCTTTGAAATGGACACACCAAGGTGTTAAAATAGCCTGGGCTGCGACCATTCACTCATCCCATTGAGTCTACTACAAAGGGGTCATCTACAAGTGGACACAGAGGGCCCTGGGCAAAGAATATGCTGACCAGAGAGGTCCCCTTTATCTCTCTCCAACATTCATCCAGTAATTTTGAGCCATGAAGTTCACAGCTCGGTCCCGTAGGCTGTTATCGGGCGTCTTGTGTTTTCTTCATTCTTGGAGTCATCATTCAGAGACCCTGGCAGAAGGACTTCCCTTCTTAGTGTTTTTGAAGGATCAAAACTTAAAAAGGGGATTTCCTCTTCGTCCTCGGTTCCAGATTACGTGGATGTGTTGAGAAGAATCAACACTTTCTCAGTTTACGGGCTTATGCTGTGGAGGAGAAGAGAAGCCTCGGGAACTGTCTGAAGAAACCCCCTCATGCGGCAAAGCCACCAGGATGATAGGAATACCTACCGCCATACCGGGTGTCTCCCCACCCGGAGACCCAGCACAGAAGACCCATTGGGAAGACCACGCTGGCTGCAGGCAGGCAGATGGGGAGGATGTAGGGGGTGAAGGTCACGTTGGTCTGCAGCTTGATGAGGCTGATGTCGCCCATTGATCCAACTGCCACGTAGTTAGGATTCTTGATGATTCTCATCACGTTAACAGAGATTTCATGAGAATTCGGCACAGAGATTTGGTAGGAACCAAGACAGACGGTGAGACTGGAGGTCGTCACGCTGCTATGAGGAGTTAGAAAATACAACGATAAGGAAAAAAATACGACTTTACCTCACCCACATAACGCAGCAATGAGGATGAGGAATCACTCTAACCTTGTTATACAGTGAGCTGCCGACACCACCCAGGTCTTACTGATGAGAGATCCACCACAGAAGTGACGTCCATTCAATCGTAAGCTCACCTGCCAAGGCCACTGACCCGCCTGCGCATTCTCACCTCCCATGATCCGATTCGAGACCTGAGGTTTTCCACAATCTATAGGAGGGAAAAAAACTAAAATTTATTTTCGATTTTTGGAAATGGACTGGGAGAAGGAATCACATGTAGGTCATCAGCATCTGGTGCAGGAGGAATGAGGAACGTCAACAGCACAAAAACAGAGTGCGGGACTCAATCCGATGTATAAGAGAAGATGACAGAAGAAGGAAGGAAGGAAGGAAGGGCGAGGCGGAAGATGCACAGTGGGGACTTTGCACACACAATCACACCCAACACTTGACGAAACTTCAGCGAAATGCGCGTTGGGAAAGTTTCATTGTGCTGCTGGTCTGGTTCCCTCTGTTATGAATTATTATAATTTTGTTCTTATTACATATTAGTTAGAATTTATGTTTATTTACTTTACTGCTTCTATTTTCTAGGGGCATTTATTTTCCTTTGTATAGTAATACATTATTTCTACTATGAGACCTTGTGTTTGTTACGTCGGAGGGCACTTCTCAGTAGTATTTTTCAGTTCTCCAGCACCGTCACTTATTTTATTATTTGTGGATTGTTGTAATTTTTCAAATAAAGTATTTTTATGTGTTTGGGTAAGTGCGGTTGTGTTTAGCCACATTCACCAGAACTGTGTTGTGACCCTTTCCTCCTATGAGCCAGATAAACACAAAATGTCAATTCTCTCCAGAGGTCTCTCCTTCTGCCCCTCAGAACACATGGACAGTGTCAGTGATAGGGAGGAAGGGAAAATTTCCATGACAAAGAATTTCTATAAAGCAGGGATCCTGAGATAGAACAGCCCGTAAGGAAACCCACCCAAAAAATCTAACTGGCCCCACGGCCTGGAACTAACACTGAATCAATACAGTGTCTGCTTCAGAAGCAAAGTAAAATCTGAAATCCTGGAGAAACAACAGAAGCTGGTGCATAACCTCACCCTGCAGGAACAGAAGGCTTTTGCTTCACTGAAAGGATATAATAATAAAACCTGCCGACAGAGGGGGCGCAACAGTCATAAAACACCTCTGACTACATCCAGGAAGTAAACGGGACCACCTCTGACTACATCCAGGAAGTAAACAGGCAGCTGTCCAACCTCATTCATTACTCCAAACTTGAAAGTGACCCCACAGAGGCCTGTACAAAAGAACGTATGAAAGTAATCAATGTATCAAGGATGGAGTTGCAACATGTCGGCTGCACCTGGAGAAACAAAACCTCCCAAGAAAACCCATCACACATCTCATTCAATTCATTGTTACCCACAATTATTTTACTTTTGGAGATGATCTATATCTACAACGAATGGGAACGTCAATGGGTTCAAGAAGTGCAGCATAGTACGCAAATCTCTTTATGGCAGAACTGGAAAGAGCAGATCTATCCACATGCACCTCCAAACCCATGATGTACCTCCGTTATATCGATGATATCCTTATCTGGTTGGCAGGGGAGGAGGTCCTACTTCAATTGCATTATGACTTTAATGACAGTCACCAATCAAACAAACGTAACTATTCAAGAGAGAAATTCACTTTCTGGACGCCACAAAATACATTAAAGACCACCAGTTGCTCGCAGCAATGTGCCACAAACTGACAGACCGAACTGGATCCCTGAAAAAAAAGACAGCTTCCACCCCAAACACACAAAACAGTCAAGTATATACAGCCGGGCCATAGGATCCAATCAATCAATCTATAAATATCATGACATGATATTTAGAGATTCCCTGGTGACTGGTATAGTACCAGGAGACTGGTGCAAAGCAAACGTAGTTCCCATCTTCAAAAAAGGCTCCAAGTCTTGCCCAGGTAATTATAGACCAGAAAGTTTAACATCTGTTGTGGGAAAAAAAAGTTGAGGGGCTCATAAGGGACTATATACCCGGAGTACGTTGACAAACACAAATATTATTAGTGATTGCCAGCATGGATTTACTAAGACAGAAGCGTCAACCAATCTGATTTTTTTTATAAGAGGGAGTAGAAGTCTGGATAGCGGGGCAGCTTGGATATTGTGTTTTTAGACTTTGCAAAGGCATTTGACACTGTCCCGCATAAGAATTTGTTGGGTAAATTAGAATCCATTGGGTTAGAGATAACAGTGTGTAATTGAAGACTGGCTGCTGGATCGTACTCAGAGAGTGGTGGTAAATGACTCCTACTCTGAGTGGTCCCGGTTGTGAGTGGTGGCCCAGGGCTTGGGTTTTTTGGGTCCTCTCTTATTTAATGTATTTAAAACGATATAGTGGAAGGGATCAATAGCCGGTTTCTAATTTTTGCAAATGACACCAAGCTATGCAGGGTAGTGCAATCTATGGGAGATGTTCGTAAAGTGCAAGCCGACCTGGACACACTGAGTGCTCGGGCATCCACTTGGCATATGGGGTTCAATGTGGAGAAATGTAAGGTTCTGCATCTGGGGAAAAAAATCTGCAGCATCCATATGTCCTAGGGGAGAAAAACTTGGAGAATCGCTTGTTGAAAAGATCTGGGCTTCTGTAGATTCATAGACTACAGAACATCATGCAGTGTCAATCAGCTGCCTCTAGGCCCAGTAAGATATTGGCGTTATTAAAAGAGGCCTGAACTCGCGGGACAAGGATGTAATTCTAACCGCTGTAAAAGCATTGGTGCGACCTCACTTAGATTTTGCTTTCAGTTCTGGGCCCCAGTTTATAGAAGGATTAATGGAGCTGGAGAGAGTGACAAAGACAGAACCAACACTTATAAGGGGAAGGAGCATTTTAGTATGAGGGAGGTTAGTAGAATTGAACTTTTTTTAGTCTTGAAGAAGACGGTTCGGGGACATGATTAATTTATTTAAATATATAAATGGTCCCTACAAAAAGTATGGGGAAAAATTATTTCAAGTGAAAACTCCCTCAAAAGAAAGGGGACATTCCCTTCGACTAGAGAAAAAAAGGATTCAATTCCAGAGGAGAAGAGCGTTCCTCACTTTTAAAACTGTAAATCTGTGGAATAGCCCCTGAGGAGCTGGGCACAGCAGGAACAGTGAAAGGGGTTTTAGGAAAGGCTTAGATACCTACTGGAACTAAAGAATAATTAAATGGGAGCCAGTAAAATTCTGGAAACCTGGCTGGTGAGGCTCTGGGGTCAGAGAAAGGGGTCTCCACTGGAGCAGTTGGTTCTTGCCTTGTGGGTTTCCCGGGCATTCACCAGGTGGGGGGGCGGGGCATAATGTCCTTGTCTCTCTCCCATCACCCACATTTTCCCCACCCTTGGTTGAACTTGATGGACATATGTCTTCTTTCAACCGTACTATGTAACTATGTAATATACAGCCCGGACTATAGGATCCAATCCATTCTATACAGCCCGGACTATAGGATCCAATCCATTCTATACAGCCGGGGACAAACAAGGACTATAAGGACCCAATCTATTCTATACAGCGGGGCTATAGGACCCAATCTATTCTATACAGCGGGGCTATAGGATCCAATCTATTCTATACAGCGGGGCTATAGGATCCAATCTATTCTATACAGGCCGGACTATAGGATCCAATCCATTCTATACAGCCCGGCTATAGGATCCAATCCATTCTAAAAAGCGAGGCTATAGGGTCCAATCTATTCTATGCAGCCAGACTATAGGATACAATTTTATTTGCTCTGACAAAGCAGACCTGGACAAGCACCTTCTGGATTGGAGGATGAAATTCCTTTGATTGGGATACAAACCAGAAGTGACGGACAAACAAATTGTAAAATCCTTTGAAGATCCCGTCTCATGTGTAGAAAACGTCTGGGAATGTCCAGGTTCTTATATAACATCGGGTCTGATGAAGAGAGCGAGTGCTCTGTAAAGCGACCAAATACCCTCAGCTCTACCTATAGAAGGGACCGTCTGATTTCTTCACCCTTCTACTGCTTTCTATGTGTAACGCAACACAACATAGGTACTAAACACATTGTGGACAACAGCGACATCAAGTGGTCACATGTGAGAAGAGCAGGGACTGAAGATCTGCAAACTGAAAATCCGGAAAAAGGGCCCGAGGAGGTCACACAAACAGTCTGCAGATGATATCCAGAGCACATCTCCACAAACTGGAGAGCCAACACATATGTACTGATCCTGAGTTACATCCTGTATTATCCTCCAGAGCTGCACTCACTATTCTGCTGGTGCAGTCACTGTACATACATTACTTATCCTGCACTGATCCTTGAGTTTACATCCTGTATTTTCCTCCAGAGCTTGCGCTCACTATTCTGCTGGTGCAGTCCACTGTGTACATACATTACTTATCCTGTACTGGATCCTGAGTTACATCCAGTAATATCCACCAGAGCTGTCACTCACTATTCTGCTTGGTGCATCCACTGTACATACATTCCTTATCCTTTACTGATCCTTGAATATCATCCTGTTATATCCTCCAGAGCTGCACTCACTATTCTGCTGGTGTAGCACTTGTACATACATTACTTACCTGTACTTGATCCTGAGTTACATCCTGTATTATCCTCCAGAGCTGGGCTCACTATTCGTGCTAGGTGCAGTCACTGTGTACATCAATCCTTATTCCTGTATCTGATCCTGAATACTCCTGTTATTAATCCTCCAGAGCTGCACTCACATACGGCTGGTGCAGTCACTGTACATACATTGACTTATCCTGTACTGAGATCCATAGTTTACATCCTATATTATCCTTCAGAGCTGCGCTCACTGTTCTGCTGTATGCAGTCACTGTAATAACATACTTATCCTGTATTAGTCTCCAGAGCTGCACTCACTATTCTGCCTGGTGCAGTCACTGTACATACATTACTTATCCTGTACTGATCCAGAGTTACATCCTGTATTATCCTCCAGAGCTCACTATTCTGCTGATGCAGTCACTGTGTATATACATAGGGGTAGTATTATAGTAGTTATATTCTTGTACATAATGGGCAGTATTATAATAGTTATATTCTTTTACGTAGGGGGCAGTATTTTAGTAGTTATATTCTTGTACGTAGGGGGCAGTATTATAGTAGTTATATTCTTGTACGTAGGGGGCAGAATTATAGTATATATTCTTGTACATAGAGGGCAGTATTTATAGTGAGATAAATCTTAGTACATAGGGGGCAGTATTATAGTAGTTATATTCTTGTACATCAGGAAGCAGTATTATAGTATTTATATTCTTGTACATAGTGAAGCAGTATTATAGTAGTTGTATTCTTGTACATAGAGGGGCAGTATTATAGTAGTTATATACTTGTACGTAGGGGGCAGTATTAATAGTAGTTAAATTCTTGTACATAGGGGCAGTAATTAAGTAGTTATATTCTTGTACGTAGAGGGCAGTATTATATTTAGTTATATTCTTGTACATAGAGGCAGTATTATAGTAGTTTATATTTCTGTACAAGAGTGCATTATTATATAGTTCATATTCTTGTACAAAGATGTGGTTAGGGGAGGCGGCAGTATTATAGTATTAATTCGTGTACATAGAGGGCAGTAATTATAGTAGTTATATCTTGTACATAGAGTCAGTATATAGTAGTTATATTCTTGGACATAGGGGCAGTATCAAGTAGTTTATATTCATTGACATAGGGCATAGCATAGTAGTTATATTCTTGGACAGTAGGTGCATAATCATAGTAGTTATATTTTCATGGACATAGGGCAGTATCATAGTAATTATATTCTTGGTTCATAGGACAGTATCATAGTGGTTATATTCTTGAACCATAGGACAGTATATAGTAATATATTCTTGTACATAGAGCAGATTATCATAGTAGTTATATTCCTTGTACATAGGGGGCCAGTATTAATAGTGGTTATATTCTTGTACATAGGAGCAGTTATCAAGTAGGTTAAATTCCTTAGTAACATAGGGGACAGTATTATAGTAGTTATATTCTATGTACATAGGACATATCATAGTAAGTTAATTCTTGTACATAAGGAGCATTATTATAGTAGTCATATTCTTGTACATAGGGGCAGTAATAGATAGGTAGTATTCTTGTACATAGGGTGGCATTAATCATAGTAGTTTATATTATCTTGTTCAAAGGGGGCAGTAATTAATAGTAGGTATATTCCTGTACATAGGGGGGCAGTATTATAGTAGTTATATTATTGTACATATGGGGATGTATTATAGTAGTATAATTATTGTACATAGGGTGCTGTAATTATAGTAGTTATATTCTTGTACGTATGGGCAAATGTATCGTAGTTATATTCTGTACATAGGGGGCAAGTATTATAGTAGTATTATAATTCCTTACATAGGTGGCAGTAATTATAGTAGTTATATATTGTTACATAGGGGGCCTGTATTAATAGTAGTTAAGATTCTGTACAATGGGGCAGTATTATAGAAGTTATACTTTTCACTAACAAAATCTGTAAAGAAGACACTCAGGGTTTGTAACCTTTGTCCCGAATACATGTTGTGTAATTTGGTGCCTTTTATCCTCAGTAGTGACTCTGCCGGTTCTTGTTATGATGTCACCTCCTTTCTTTCCTCTTATAACCTCAGTCTTCTATTGTTACCAAATCGCTATGACTACGGGTGTGGCACTATAACTCCCAGCAGGACCTGCAGCTTTAACTGTCAGTTATAGGATTATGAGCATTTTTTAGTACCCACGAAACACGTTTCTTTTCTCCACGTAAGGTTATGGAGGCCTGGCTTTTTTGGCAGAGAACAAGGTCTCCTAATCCTTAACCTATTTAGGACCAACTTTTATAGACTAGACTTACCTCCTGTCACCACACTGTTATGGGGGCACTGTTCGTCAACATGTTCAAACCTGCTGGGGTTCACTAAGCACATACACTGAATGGTCACTGTATCGGACATCCCATCTAGTCTAGTGTTGGACCACCTTTGGGCGTCAAGTCCTCAGGGGTCCCTGTGGCATAGATTCTATTCTGCTGGAATATTTTCCAGGTGGGCAGGGGGGGTTTCTTGCTGCAGATTTGATGGTGGTAGCGACCTTCTCTGAACAGTCCTTTCCACCTTGTCCCAGAGATGCTTCACAGGATTAAGTTCTGGGGTCTCTTTAGTCAACGAAGCATGGACAACTCATTGTCAAGTTCCTTCAGCCAATCCATGACCATACAACCCTTGGGGCATACGGCATTGTCCTGCTGACGGCCTCTTTTTTGCCATAAGGGAGTCGCCATGAAGGGAACAATAATTAGGTTCAAGCGTTCATCCACGGATATCAGGGTGCAACAAGATGACCTTCCCCCACCATTACCTCTACTTGTTTAGGGATTCCTGGCACTTATGCCAAATTCTGACCCCCTTTCCCCACCCCTATTAGCAACAGGAATCTGGATCCATCTGACCAGGTGATGGTTCTCCTCTGGTCACTGATACAAGTTTTGCCCCCCTGGTCCTGGTTGTTGCTGATATAGAGAATGAATGTTGGGTTGTGCGGACATATTAGTTAGAAACCAGCGCTATGTTCATCTCCAATTTGTGGACTGTGCCCCAGCCTCTCATAAGAAAGACCTCTGACCTTGTCCCCCTGTGACTCCTGGATGAGTTGTCTCCGTCCACAGGATCCCCCTTTTCTTCCACTGCTGCTCAAGAGAACCCCACAGAAAGCTCCACTGGAGGGCCCCGGGCCCCCGATGACCAGGAGCCAGAGTCACTCTGTTCACAAGATTTTCTAATCTAATGTAAATTCTCACTAAAACATTACTGGACTTTACGCTGAACTCCAGGATCAAAGGTGTCATCTCCAGAAGGGGAACCATGTAAGGGCAAGGGGCAGGGATGAAGCAGCAAGTAAGTGACTGTCCCGCCAGGAAGCAAAGCAAAGCCCCCAGTGGGACATGGATATAATCGGCCTACAGGGCTGCTTTAAGGAGAAAGTTAAAGAAAGAGAAGCAGAAAGTAAGAGGCAGAGTTCATGAGCTGTGTGCAGTAGCTGTAGGGTGGGCCTCGAGAGCCAAACTCCTCTGGTGCCCCCAGCCATCCAAGAGCCAAACCCACGGTGCCCCCAGCCATCCAAGAGAGCCAAACTCCTCTGGTGCCCCCAGCCATCCAAGAGCCAAACTCCTCTGATGCCCCCAGCCATCCAAGAGCCAACTCCTCTGGTGCCCCCAGCCATCCAAGAGCCCCCCCCCCCCCAAACTCCTCTGGTGCCCCCAGCCATCCAAGAGTGCCCAAAACTCCTCTGGTGCCCCCCAGCCATCCAAGAGCCAAACTCACTCGGTGCCCCAGCCAACCAAGAGCCAAACTCCTCTGGTGCCACCCAGGCCAATCAAGAGCCAAACTCCTCTGTGCCCCCACCATCTCAAGAGCCAAACTCCTCTGGTGCCCCCACCCATCCAAGAGCCAAACTCCTCTGGTGCCCCCAGCCATCCAAGAGCCAAACTCCTCTGGTGCCCCCAGCCATCCAAGAGCCAAACTCCTCTGGTGCCCCCAGCCATCCAAGAGCCAAACTCCTCTGGTGCCCCCACCCATCCAAGAGCCAAACACCTCTGGTGCCCCCCAGCCATCCAAGAGCCAAACTCCTCTGGTGCCCCCAGCATCCAAGAGCAAACTCCTCGGGTGCCCAGCCATCCAAGAGCCAAACCTCCTCTAGGTGCCCCCAGCCATCCAAGAGCAAACTCCTCTGGTGCCCCCCCCCATCCACGAGCCAACTCCACTGGTGCCCCCACCCATCCAAGAGCCAACTCCACTGGTGCCCCCACCCATCCTAGAGCCAACTCCACTGGTGCCCCCACCCATCCTAGAGCCAACTCCACTGGTGCCCCCACCCATCCAAGAGCCAACTCCACTGGTGCCCCCACCCAACCAAGAGCCAACTCCACTGGTGCCCCCACCCATACAAGAGCCAACTCCACTGGTGCCCCCACCCACACAAGAGCCAACTCCACTGTGGAGCCGCCACCTCCAAGAGCCAACTCACACTGGGTGCCCCCACCCATCCAAGAGCCAACTCCACTGGTGCCCCCTACCCATCCTAGAGCCAACTCAACTGGTGCCCCCCCCCCTCCTAGAGCCAACGCAACTGGTGACCCCACCCATCCAAGAGCCAACTCTACTGGTGCCCCCACCCATCCTAGAGCCAACTCCACTGGTGCCCCCGCCCACCCATCCAAGAGCCAACTCTACTGGTGCCCCCCACCCATCCAAGAGCCAACTCCACTGGTGCCCCCCACCCATCCAAGAGCCAACTCCACTGGTGCCCACCCACCCATCCCAAGACCACTCCACTGGGTGCCCACCGACCCATCGCTAGACCAACTCCCCTGGTTGCACCCCACCCATCCCTAGAGCCAACTCAACTGGTGCCACCACCCATCCTAGAGCCAACTCAACTGGTGCCACCACCCCTAGCCTAGAGCCAACTCCACTGGTGCCCCCACCCACACAAGAGCCAACTCCACTGGTGCCACCACCCATCCTAGAGCCAACTCCACTGGTGCCCCCAGCCACTCAAGAGCCAACTCCACTGTTCCCCCCCCCCCACTTACCCAAGAGCCAACTCCACTGTTCCCCCCCCACTTACCCAAGAGCCAACTCCACTGTCCCCCCCCCCTCTCACACACACACACACACACACACGTACCCAAGAGCCAAATCCACCTGTGAAAGAGCCAACCCACCCAAGAGCCAAGTCCATTGTTGGGCCCCAGCTCCCCAGTCCAGTGTTGGTTCAGTCTACATACATTGCATACCTGGTATTGCTATATGTTGTAGGGAATATACTCACATTGTGTAGCCTGACAGACTCCAAGAGCCCCTGCTGGAAAAGAAAGAGTTAATTTTACAATAGATAGATAAAAATGAGATACATAGAGATATGGAAATATGAGACGAGAGATATGACATAGATAGGAGACAGATAGAGATACACATGAGAGATAGATAGATATGAGAGAGACAGACAGGAACAGGAGGAGAGACAGACAGGAGACAGGAGATAGACAGACAGGAGACAGTATATAGACAGATAGGAGGACATGAGATAGACAGACAGGAGACAGGAGATAGACAGACAGGAGACAGGAGATAGACAGATAGGAGACAGGAGATAGACAGATAGGAGACAGGAGATAGACAGATAGGAGACAGGAGATAGACAGATAGGAGACAGGAGATAGACAGATAGGAGACAGGAGATAGACAGATAGGAGACAGATAGGAGACAGATAGGAGACAGATAGGAGACAGATAGGAGACAGATAGGAGACAGATAGGAGACAGATAGGAGACAGATAGGAGACAGATAGGAGACAGATAGGAGAGCGATAGCTCTTGGTACTGACCCATCAGGAGCAGGGTCCCGGCCAGGCTTGGTGACATCCTCTGCTCTTGTGTTGCACTCGGTGACCACTGCTCCGTCCGCCCTCTGCTCCGGGGAATGTGGGGCAACCAGTTCCTGAGCTGAAGAGACATTTTTAGCGCTAATACCAGACATCACCTCGCCCTGCGGTCTCCTCCACTGGCCCAATAGATCAGTGATTGTGAGCACCGTGCGAGCATCTGCTGGGAACCTGAAGAGCCGGTTCCAGATGCTCCTGGACACCCTCAGAGCTGACAATCAGATCTGCGGCCCCGCGTATCTATGGGTGGACGCCGCTCTCCCCCGAGCTCCCTGCACCAATCCCTTGTTCCATCTTATACGTTTGTTGTCACATTGTAACTTTTTTGGAACAGTTTCTGCTGAGGAAGGAGTTTTCATGTGGCCACATTTTGTGTTGTTTTTGGGCATTTTTACGCTTTTTGTATTTTTTGTGGGATGTTTCTTGTCATAATTCACCTGATCTATAAATCACATCCAAACACCCAGGAAGCACCATTACATCCTGTAGTTTTAGAGGCTCCTAAAGGCAAAAAAAACTTCAACAAAAGTTGTGTGTGAGCGAGGCCCGTGGCTTAACCCCTTCACGGTGACGTTACTTTTGGATTTTCAGTTCTTTGTTTTTCATAACACTTCAGTTCTTCTCCATAGACGTACGAGGGCTCGTTTTGTAATGTTACCATTGACAGCACCATATAATGTACAGGGAAACCACAAGAAATTCCCAGTGGGTGGAATCTGAAAACAAAAACACAACTGCGCCACTTTTGCGGGGTTTTGTTTCCATAGAGGTCACTGTTTGGTATAAATGATACCTGGTTTCTATGGAGGAATCCAAGTTTGTAGTTTTCATTAGGTTTTACTACTTAAAAAATTAAAATTTCTCGCCCATGTTCGGAGACCAATACGTTTTTCAGTCTTCCTCGTTTTTTTGCGGGGCCAGGTAGTTTTTATTGGCAACAGTTCAGAGTGTTTTCAGCTTTTTGATGTTTTATTACTTCGTTTTTTGGGGAACGTGGTATGACCCCCCCCCCAAAAAAAAAAACTACTTTTTTATCATTTTTGTCACTGCATTCATCGCCACTGACCCCAATTATGTTTACTTTTTTCTCTTTTTTTTTAATATATGTTAAGGTATATCTTTTTTTTTTTTTTAAACTTTTTTTTCATTAACATTTAAGTTTTTGGGACTTGAACGTGCAAAAGTGCTTGTTCTATATACTGCTGTATACAAGCATTTTATTTACACTGTGCCTATGGTCTATGGAGAGCTGTAATAGGTGCACAATCATGGAGGTCATCATGAGGCCCCTGGCTACCGTGCCAATCAAATGGTAGCAATCAGGGGGGCTGCAGCCGACCATGACCCCACATATAAATACTTCTGGAAAAAGAAAAGCATAGTGTGCATTGAGCTGTACGGTATCTTCGCACGGCATGTGCGGAAAACGCATCCAAAATCGCTGCATACGTTGTATCCCACACGCAGCTGCCTGTTTGGACGCATTTTGGCTGCAGCAGGATCGCACCCTATAGTTTTAAGCAGGGCGCCTGCTGCTTCAATCAAGAATTGACACGATGATTCTTTGAACGGATCCGAAAGACACAAGAAGTAATCACACATTGGCGATCAATGGTCTAAACGCCAAGGCGTGTTTTACATTGCGAGCAATCACACTGCTCATTGTTAGATACATGCTTGAGTCTGAAACTAAAATCCAAGCACACATCTTAAACCGAATCCAAAATCAGATCCAACGTGCTGCGTGAACAACCCCGAATCCATAATAACAATCCACAGCCCCAAATCCATACGACTGGAGTCACATGATGCACAGAAAAGTACCAGCTCTGGACCACCCTTATGTGGTGGCGCCCCCTACAGACTGACCTGTTTCCTTCCAGGACTCTCGGGTAGAGGGGTGGGGGAGGGGAGAGGGATTTATTCGGAGCCTAATTACCTGGAGATGATGGAAACCTGGAGCTGAAACAAAAAACTGGTCTGCTTGAGAGGCTGGGGAGCAACTGATACTGGGATACCCTGATGGTCATAGAGATCCCCACTGGTCAGTGATCAATAATGGTCACATAGGTCCCTAGTGGGCACTGATGGTCACACAGGTCACCTCTGATCACTGATGGTCACACAGATCCCCACTGATCACTGATGGTTACACAGGTCCTCACTGATCACTGATGGTCACACAGGTCACCTCTGATCACTGATGGTCACACAGGTCCTCACTGATCACTGATGGTCACCAGATGCCTATGGGCTTGATGGTCACAAGGTCACCCCTGATCACTGATGGTCACACAGGTCACCACTGACACTGATGGTCACACAGGTCACCTCTGATCACTGATGGTCCCCACAGATCCCCAATGTTTACTGATGGTCACACAGATCCCCATGATCACTGATGGTCACACAGGTCACCTTGATCACTGATGGTTACACAGATCCCCAAAAAAATCACTGATGGTCACAACAGGTCACCACTGATCACTGATGGTCACACAGGTCCCCACTGATCACTGATGGTCACACAGGTCACCTCTGATCACTGATGGTCACACAGGTCCCCTCTGATCACTGATGGTCACACAGGTCCTCACTGATCACTGATGGTCACACAGATGCCTACTGGGCATTGATGGTCACACAGGTCACCTCTGTTCACTGATGGTCACACAGGTCACCACTTATCACTGATGGTCACACAGGTCACCTCTGATCACTGATGGTCACACAGATCCCCACTGATCACTGATGGTCACACAGATCCCCACTGATCACTGATGGTCACACAGGTCACCACTGATCACCGATGGTCACACAGTTCCCCACTGATCACTGATGGTCACACAGGTCCCCACTGATCACTGATGGTCACACAGGTCCCCACTGATCACTGATGGTCACACAGGTCACCTCTGATCACTGATGGTCACACAGGTCCCCACTGATCACTGATGGTCACACAGATTCCTACTGGGCACTGATGGTCACACAGGCCCTCACTGATCACTGATGGTCACACAAATTTACCTCTGATCACTGATGGTCACACAGATTCCCATGATCACTGATGGTCACACAGATTCCTACTGGGCACTGATGGTCACACAGGTCCCCACTGATCACTGATGGTCACACAGATTCCTACTGGGCACTGATGGTCACACAGGACCCCACTGATCACTGATGGTAACACAGATCCCCACTGATCACTGATGGTCACACAGGTCCCCACTGGTCACTGATGGTCACACAGGTCACCTCTGATCACTGATGGTCACACAGGTCACCTCTGATCACTGATGGTCACACAGGTCACCACTGATCACCGATGGTCACACAGATCCCCACTGATCACTGATGGTCACACAGATAACAACTGATCACTGATGGTCACACAGGTCAACACTGATCACTGATGGTCACACAGGTCACCACTGATCACCGATGGTCACACAGGTCACCACTGATCACCGATGGTCAAACAGATCCCCACTGATCACTGATGGTCACAAAGGTCACCTCTGATCACTGATGGTCACACAGGTCACCTGTGATCACCGATGGTCTCACAGATCACCTGTGATCACCGATGGTCACACAGATCCCCACTGATCACTGATGGTCACACAGGTCACCTCTGATCACTGATGGTCACACAGGTCACCACTGATCACCGATGGTCACACAGGTCACCTCTGATCCCCTGATGGTCCACAGGTCACCACTGATTCCACCGATGGTCACACAGATCCCCACTGATCATGATGGTCACACAGGTCCCCTCTGATCACTGATGGTCACACAGGTCACCACTGATTTACCGATGGTCACACAGATCCCCACTGAAACATGATGGTCACACAGGTCCCCACTGACACTGATGGTCCACAGGTCCCCACTGATCACTGATGGTCAACAGGTCACCTCTGATCACTGATGGTCAACACAGGTCACCTTGATCACTGATGGTCACACAGGTCACCAAATGATCACCGATGGTCACACAGATCCCACTGATCACTGATGGTCACACAGATCCCCACCGATCACTGATGGTCACACAGGTCACCTCTGATCACTGATGGTCACACAGGTCCCCACTGATCACTGATGGTCACACAGGTCCCCACTGATCACTGATGGTCACACAGATTCCTACTGGGCACTGATGGTCACATAAGTCACTAACGCCTGATTTGCTGCTATGATCAGGTATTTGCAGAGTGTGTGTGGGGGGGGGGGGGGGGTTTTTTTTTGTTTTGTGGTTATTAAACCCTGAATTTTCTATGTAACAAGCGTTTGTGGTTTGTGGGGTTTTTTTGGCACTTGCCTTCTCTCTGCTGCCTCCCAAATCCTCTAGAAAAAGATGGTGAGAGAAACACAAAATAAACCAGAAACTGCAAAGCCACAATGCCCTGTGAGAGGTGTGTGTTATATGGCGGTATAGACTTCAGGTAACATCTGAACACTCCCAACACCATAAAGCATTGCAGGTAGCCCCGCGATGCGCCCCCAGGACTTTTGGAAAACAGGGGACGAGGTCTCCCCTCCCTCAGGTTTTATTGTAGATGAATGCAAGGTTATGCACATGGGGAAGAGAAATCCATTACATGATTACATGTTAAATGGAAAAAATGGGTAAAAGGCATGGAGAAGGATTGGGGAATCTGGTGGACAGAAAAATTTTTTTTTGTAGCAGCCCAGTGTCAGGCGCAGTGCCAAGGCAATGGATCTGGGGTGCATTAAAAGGGGATGATGCACTGATGAGAAATTTTCCCCCTTTAAAACAAGTCACGGGGTTAGACCCCCAAAGGGGAATATTTGTGTACGTTTTGGGCCCCAGTGCACAGGAAAAAATTTGTAGAGCTTGAACAGGTAAAAAAGGCAGCAACAAAAATAATAAAAGGACGGGGTGACTACAGTACCCAGAAAGATTAGCAAGTTAGGGTTATTTAGTTTAGGGGGAAAAAAAGCGGTTGGGGGGACATAATAAAATTTTAAAATTAAAAAAAAAGGTAAATTGAGATCTTCCCAAAATTTTTTTTTAACGGGGTGTATCTGAACAAGGGGGCATTCTAGTTTGAGGAAGGAAAGTTTTACATAAATTTTGAAAGGGTTCTTTTTGTGAGCAGTGAGATTGGAATTCTCTCCCCAGAGGGACTGGTCATGGTGAATTAAATAAACTTGTTCAAAAAGGGTTTGGATGATTTTGGAGCGTAATAATATAAAAGTTATAGTGACTAGGTTAGGGAGGGGTCATTGACCCGGGTTTTTTTCTGATTGCCAGTTTGGGAAAAGGTCGGGAAGGGGATTTTTCCCTGAATGAGGAAAATTTGGGGCTTCTACCCATTGGGGTTTTTCCCTTTCCCTTGGATCAAAACCTTAGACAAAGGGGAACTAGTGGCGACTTGTTTTTTTTTTAGCCTTAAAAATTAAAACTAGGAATAATGTCTAGAAATAAACCGTCCTGTTATCGCCATGTGTCATCAAGAGAAGACGTTCCTGATCTGAGGCTCCTGACAGCAGAGAGGGGGTTAAGGACAAACGAAACACAGCAGAAGGTGGATACAATGTATCAGAGGGTGGGTACAATGTATCAGAGCAGCATGGAGTGGATGCAATGTATCAGAGGGTGGGTACAATGTATCAGAGCAGCATGGAGTGGATACAATGTATCAGAGCAGCATGGAGTGGATACAATGTATCAGAGGGTGGGTACAATGTATCAGAGGAGCATGTAGAGGATACAATGTATCAGAGGGTGGGTACAATGTATCAGAGGAGCATGGGGTGGATACAATGTATCAGAGGAGCATGGGGTGGATACAATGCATCAGAGGAGCACGGGGTGGATACAATGTATCAGAGGGGCAGAGGGTGGGTACAATGTATCAGAGGAGCATGTGGCGGATACATTGTATCAGATTTTGGGTACAATTTATCATAGGGTGGATACAATGTATCAGAGGGTGGGTTCAATGTATCAGAGGAGCATGGGGTAGATACAATGTATCAGAGGGTGGATACAATGTATCAGAGGAGCATGGGGTGGATACAATGTATCAGAGGAGCATGGGGTGGGTACAATGTATCAGAGGAGCATGTGGCGGATACAATGTATCAGAGGTTGGGTACAATGTATCAGAGGAGCATAGGGTGGATACAATGTATCAGAGGGTGGATACAATGTATCAGAGGAGCATGGGGTGGATACAATGCATCAGAGGAGCACGGGGTGGATACAATGTATCAGAAGGGCAGAGGGTGGGTACAATGTATCGGAGGAGCATGTGGCAGATACAATGTATCAGAGGGTGGGTACAATGTATCAGAGGAGCATGGGGTGGATACAATCTATCAGAGCAGCATGGTGTGGATACAATGTATCAGAGGGTGGATACAATGTATCAGAGGAGCATGGGGTGGATACAATGCATCAGAGGAGCACGGGGTGGATACAATGTATCAGAGGGGCAGAGGGTGGGTACAATGTATCAGAGGAGCATGGGGTGGGTACAATGTATCAGAGGGTGGATACAATGTATCAGAGGGTGGGTACAATGTATCAGAGGAGCATGTGGTGGATACAATGTATTAGAGGAGCATGGGGTGGAAATAATGCATCAGAGGAGCACAGGGTGGATACAATGTATCAGAGGGGAAGAGGGTGGGTACAATGTATCCGAGGAGCATGTGGCGGATACAATGTATCAGAGAGTGGGTACAATGTATCAGAGGATGGGTACAATGTATCAGAGCAGCATGGAGTGGATGCAATGTATCAGTGGGTGGGTACACTGTATCAGGAGCACGGGGTGGATACAATGTATCAGAGGGTGGGTACAATGTATCAGAGGAGCATGTGGCGGATACAATGTATCAGAGAGTGGGTACAATGTATCGGAGGAGCATAGGGTGGATACAATGTATCAGAGCAGCATGGAGTGGATACAATGTATCAGAGGGTGGGTACAATGTATCAGGAGCACGGGATGGATACAATGTATCAGAGCAGCATGGAGTGGATACAATGTATCAGAGGGTGGATACAATGTATCAGAGGAGCACGAGGTGGATACAATGTATCAGAGGAGCACGAGGTGGATACAATGTATCAGAGGGGCAGAGGGTGGGTACAAAGTTTCAGAAGGTGGATACAATGTATCAGAGCAGCAGGGGGTGGATACAATGTATCAGAGGAGCAGAGGGTGGGTACAATGTATCAGAGGAGCATGGGGTGGATACAATGCATCAGAGGAGGACGGGGTGGATACAATGTATCAGAGGAGCATGGGGTGGATACAATGTATCAGAGGAGCAGAGGGTGGGTACAATGTATCAGAGGAGCATGGTGTAGATACAATGTATCAGAGGGTGGATACAATGTATCAGAGGAGCAGAGGGTGGGTACAATGTCTCAGAGGAGCATGGGGTGGATACAATGTACCTGACACATGATCCTGATTACACTGAATGCTGCTCCTCTTCATCTTCCAGGATCCACCAATGGTGAAGGACTGGAGGCGGCTCCCGGGGACTTTCACTTTTCATTCCGGCTTCCTGTAAACAGAAGAGATCAGGAAACAAGTAAGAGAATGGATACAACGGGGAGACGGGGAGTGGACAGATGTAACAGGGGGCATACAGATATAACGAGGAGAAGGGGAGTGGACAGATGTAACAGGGGGCATACAGATATAACGGGGAGACGGGGAGTGGACAGATGTAACAGGGGACATACAGATATAACGGGGAGACGGGGAGTGGACAGATGTAACAGGGGGCATACAGATATAACGGGGAGAAGGGGGGCATACAGATATAACGGGGAGAAGGGGAGTGGACAGATGTAACAGGGGGCATACAGATATAACGGGGAGAAGGGGAGTGGACAGATGTAACAGGGGGCATACAGATATAACCGGGAGACGGGAGTGGACAGATGTAACAGGGGGCATACAGATATAACGGGGAGAAGGGGAGTGGACAGATGTAACAGGGTCATACAGATATAACGGGGAGACGGGGAGTGGACAGATGTAACAAGGGGGCTCTACAGACTTAGATCGGGAGACGAGGGGAGTGGACACATGTAACAGGGGACATACATATATAACGGGGAGACGGGGGGCATACAGATATAACGGGGAGACAGGGAGTGGACAGATGTAACAGGGGGCATACAGATATAACGGGGAGAAGGGGAGTGGACAGATGTAACAGGGGGCATACAGATATAACGGGGAGACGGGGAGTGGACAGATGTAACAGGGGGCATACAGATATAACGGGGAGACGGGGAGTGGACAGATGTAACAGGGGGCATACAGATATAACGGGGAGAAGGGGAGTGGACAGATGTAACAGGGGGCATACAGATATAACGGGGAGACGGGGAGTGGACAGATGTAACAGGGGACAAACAGATATAACGGGGAGAAGGGAGGGGACAGAAGTAACAGGGGGCGTACAAATATAACGAGGAGATGGGGAGTGGACAGATGTAACAGGGGGCGTACAGATATAACGAGGAGAAGGGGAGTGGTGGATGTTGTAACAGGGGGGCATACAGATATAACGGGGAGATGGGGAGTGGACAGATGTAACAGGGGGCATACAGATATAACGGGGAGATGGGGAGTGGTCGGATGTAACAGGGGGCATACAGATATAACGGGGAGACGGGGAGTGGACAGATGTAACAGGGGGCATACAGATATAACGGGGAGACGGGGAGTGGACAGATGTAACAGGGGGCATACAGATATAACGGGGAGACGGGGGGCATACAGATATAACGGGGAGAAGGGGAGTGGACAGATGTAACAGGGGGCATACAGATATAACGGGGAGAAGGGGAGTGGACAGATGTAACAGGGGGCATACAGATATAACGGGGAGAAGGGGAGTGGACAGATGTAACAGGGGGCATACAGATATAACGGGGAGACGGGGAGTGGACAGATGTAACAGGGGGCATACAGATATAACGGGGAGACGGGGAGTGGACAGATGTAACAGGGGGCGTACAGATATAACGGGGAGACGGGGAGTGGACAGATGTAACAGGGGGCATACATGTATAACGGGGAGATGGGGAGTGGACAGATGTAAGAGGGAGCATACAGATATAACGGGGGAGGAGGGGAGACGGGGAGTGGAAAGACTTAACAGGGGGATACAGATATACGGGGAGAAGGGGAGAGGACCGATGTAACAGGGGGCATAACATTATAATGGGAAGAGGGGAGAGGACAGCTGTCACAGGGGGCATCCAGATATACGGGAGCGGGGAGTGGACAGAATGTAAAGGGGGGGGATACAGATATAACGGGGAGATGGGGAGAGGACAGATGTAACATGGGGCATGTGGATATAACGGGGAGACGGGGGGGTGGACAGATGTAACAGGGGGCATACAGATATAACGGGGAGACGGGGAGTGGACAGATGTAACAGGGGGCATACAGATATAACGGGGAGACGGGGGGTGGACAGATGTAACAGGGGGCATACAGATATAACGGGGAGACGGGGGGTGGACAGATGTAACAGGGGACATACGGATATAACGGGGAGACGGGGAGTGGACAGATGTAACAGGGGGCATACAGATATAACGGGGAGACGGAGCTGGGGATTTGGGGACAGGAGTGTAACAGTGCGCATACTAGATTAACGGGGGAGGACGGGGAGAGGACAGATGTAACAGGGGGCACACAGATATAACGGGGAGACGGGGAGTGGACAGATATAACAAGGGGCATACAGATATAACGGGGAGACGGGGAGTGGACAGATGTAACAGGGGGCATACAGATATAACGGGGAGACGGGGAGTGGACAGATGTAACAGGGGGCATACAGATATAACGTGGAGAAGGGGAGAGGACAGATGTAACAGAGGGCATACAGATTATAAGGTTGGAGACGGGGGAGTGGGCAGAGGTAATAGGGGGCTACAAGATATTAGGGGAGCGGGGAGGTGGACGATGTAACAGGGGGCTTAAAGATAAAAACGTGGGGGACGGGGGAGGACAGATGTACCGGGGGCATACAGATATAAGGGGAGTAGGGGAGTGGACAGATGTATTAGGGGGGATACAGATAAACGGGGAGACGGGGGGTGTACAGATTGTAAAAAAAATACAAACAGGGGGCATACAGATATAACGGGGAGACGGGGAGAGGACAGATGTAACAGGGGGCATACAGATATAACGGGGAGACGGGGAGAGGACAGATGTAACAGGGGGCATACAGATATAACGGGGAGAAGGGGAGTGGACAGATGAGATGGGGGCATACAGATATAACGGGGAGACGGGGAGAGGACAGATGTAACAGGGGGCATACAGATATAACGGGGAGACGGGGGGGGTGGACAGATGTAACAGGGGGCATACAGATATAACGGGGAGACGGGGAGTGGACAGTTGTAATAGGGGGCATACAGATATAACGGGGAGAAGGGGAGTGGACAGATGTAACGGGGCATACAGATATAACGGGGAGAAGGGGAGTGGACAGATATAACAGGGTCATACAGATATAACGGGGAGGGGGCGAGTGGACCGATGTAACAGGGGGCAGACAGATATAAGGGGAGACGGGGAGTGGACAGGAGGTTAAAGGGGGGGCATACAGATATAACGTGGAGAAGGGGAGAGGACAGATGTAACAGAGGGCATACAGATATAACGTGGAGACGGGGAGTGGACAGATGTAATAGGGGGCATACAGATATAACGGGGAGACGGGGAGTGGACAGATGTAACCAGCGGGCCATACAGAGTTATAACGTGGAGTTCTAGGGGAGAGGACAGATGTAACAGGGGGCATACAGATATAACGGGGAGACGGGGAGTGGACAGATGTAACAGGGGGCATACAGATATAACGGGGAGACGGGGAGTGGACAGATGTAACAGGGGGGCATACAGATATAACGGGGAGACGGGGAGAGGACAGATGTAACAGGGGGCATACAGATATAACGGGGAGAACGGGAGTATGCCCAGATGTAAACAGGGGGCATACAGAAATAACGGGGAGACGGGGAGAGGACAGATGTAACAGGGGCATACGGATATAACGGGGGGAGAGGGTGACGTGGGGGGGGGGGGGCGGACAGATAGTAACAGGGGGATTTACAGATATAACGTGGAGAAGGGAGGGGACAGATGTAACAGGGGGCATACAGATATAACGTGGAGACGGGGGTGGACAGATGTAAAAGGGGGCATACAGATATATAACGGGGAGCAAGGGGCGAGGTGACAGATGTAACCATGGGCAGGCCTACAGATATAACGGGAGGACTGGGAGAGGACAGATGTAACAGGGGGCATACAGATATAACGGGGAGACGGGGAGTGGACAGATGTAATAGGGGGCATACAGATATAACGGGGAGACGGGGAGTGGACAGATGTAACAGGGGGCATACAGATATAAACGTGGAGCGGGAGAGAGGGACAAGATGTAACAGGGGGCATACAGATATAACGGGGAGACGGGGGAGTGGACAGATGTAACAGCGAGGCATAACAGATATAACGGCGAAGGGGAGAGGACAGATGTAACAGGGGACATACAGATATAACGGGGAGACGGGGAGTGGACAGATGTAACAGGGGGCATACAGATATAACGGGGAGAAGGGGAGTGGACAGATGTAACAGGGGGCATACAGATATAACGGGGAGAAGGGGAGTGGACAGATGAGATGGGGGCATACAGATATAACGGGGAGACGGGGAGAGGACAGATGTAACAGGGGGCATACAGATATAACGGGGAGACGGGGAGTGGACAGATGTAACAGGGGGCATACAGATATAACGGGGAGACGGGGAGTGGACAGATGTAACAGGGGGCATACAGATATAACGGGGAGAAGGGGAGGGGACAGATGTAACAGGGGGCATACAGATATAACGGGGAGACGGGGAGTGGACAGATGTAAAAGGGGTCCACAGATATACCGGGGAGAGGGGGGGGGGACAGTAGTAACAGGGGGAGGCATTTAACAGATATAACGGGGAGGTGACGGGGAGGGACAGAATGTAACAGGGGGACTACAGATATAACGGGGGGGGAGAGCGAGGAAGTGGACAGATGTAACAGGGGGTGTACAGATATAACGGGGAGACGGGGAGAGGACAGATGTAACAGGGGGCATACAGATATAAGGGGAGATGTGGAGTGGACAGAGTTACAGGGGGCAACAGGATATAACGGGGGGAAGGGGAGTGGACTGATGTAACAGGAGGCATACAGATATAACGGGGAGACGGGGAGAGGACAGATGTAACAGGGGGCTTAGATATACACGGGGCGAGTCGGGGGTGGACAGACGTAACAGGGGGCAAACAGATATAACGGGAGTCGGGGAGTGGGACACGATAGATGCAGGGGGGGATACATATAAGGGGGTTAGGGGGGTGGACAGATGTAACAGGGGGCATACAGATATAACGGGGGGAGAAAGGAAGGGAAGTTAAAAGGGGGATGATATAAGGGGCCAAAAGGGAGGGGGGGACGATGAAACGGGGGGCATACAGATAAACGGGGGAAAAGGGGGGGAAAGATGTACAGGGGGATACAGTTTTTTAAACCGGGGGGGGAAAAGGGGGGGGACAGAGTAACGGGGCTAAAATAAAAGGGTGAGAGGACAGATGTAACAGGGGGCGTACAGATATAACAAGGAGAAGGGGAGGGGACAGATGTAAGAGGGGGCATACGGATATAACCGGGAGACGGGAGTGGACAGATGTAACAGGGGGCATACAGATATAATGGGGAGAAGGGGAGTGGACAGATGTAACAGGGGGTATACAGATATAGACGGAGACGGGGAGAGGTACAGATTCGTAACACGGGGGCATACAGATATAACGGTGAGAAGGGGAGTGGACAGATGTAACAGGGGGTATACAGATATAACGGGGAGACGGGGAGTGGACAGATGTAACAGGGGGCATACAGATATAACGGGGAGAAGGGGAGTGAACAGATGAGATGGGGGCATACAGATATAACGGGGAGAAGGGAGGGGACAGATGTAACAAGGGGCACTACCAGAATAATAATAACTAGGGCATAGATTGGGAGTGGACAGATGTAACAGGGGCATACAGATATAACGGGGAGACGGGGAGTGGACAGATGTAACAGGGGACAAACAGATATAACGGGGAGAAGGGGGTGTGGACAGATGTAACAGAGGGCATACAGATATAACGGAGAGATGGGAGTCGGTCGGTATGTAACCACGGGACGTACAGAATATAACGGGGAAGAGGGACGAGTGGCGACAGATGTAACGGGGTATACAGATATAACGGTGGGTGGAACGGGGAGACGAGGTGAGTGACAGATGTAACAGTGGGGAATACAGATATAATTGTAGAAGGAAGTGGACCAGATGTAACAGGGGGCAATACAGTTATAAACGGGGAGAAGGCGGGCTGGACAGATGTAAACAGTGGGCAAAACATATATAACGGGAGATGGGAGTATGGTCGTCAAGTAACAGTGGCATACAGATATAACGGGGAGACGGGGAGTGGACAGATGTAACGGGGCATACAGATATAACGGGGAGACGGGGGGCATACAGATATAACGGGGAGAAGGGAGGGGACAGATGTAACAGGGGGCATATAGATATAACAGGGAGATGGGGGGCATACAGATATAACGGGGAGAAGGGAGGGGACAGATGTAACAGGGGGCATATAGATATAACAGGGAGACGGGGGGGCATACAGTTATAACGGGGAGAAGGGGAGTGGACAGATGTAACCGGGGGCATACAGATATAACGGGGCGATGGGGGCATACGGATGTAACGGGGAGACAGGGGGGGCGTACTGATATAAACTGGAGACAAGGGCGTGCGGATGTAACAGGGATGCAATGGGGGAACGGTGGGCATGTGGATGCAACCTGGAGACGGATGAAACGGAGAGACGGGGGGCGTACCGGCTTTCACGTTGTGAACAGGGGTCAATAACGGATGTAAAAGGGCGTAACGTGATGTATCGGGAGTACGTAGGGCTGGCGTGCGAGGATGTGATCTGGAAGCGTGCGGCATGGTTGATGGCGAAACTGCGGATGTAACGAGGGAGATAGGGGCTCCGTGAGCGGATGTGATGGGGAACGTGAGGATGTAATGGGTAGACGGGGGGCATGTGGATGTAATGGGGGCATGTGGATGTAACGGAGACTGGGGGGCGTACGGATGTAATAGGGAGACGGGGGCGTGTGGATGTAACGGGGTAACGGGGAGACGGGGGGGGGGGGAGGCGTGCGGATGTAACGGGGAGATGGGGGGCATGGTGGGATGTAACAGGGACGTACCACTCGTAAACGGGAGACGGTATGGGGGGGTGATGGAATGATATTGGGGGGGGTTCGAAGCAAGGATGATAACGGGGAATGTAAGGATGTAATGGGGAGATGGAGATGTGGGAGTACGGATGTAATGGGGAGATTGGGCCGTACGGATGTCATGGGGAGAAGAGGGCGTGCAGATGCAACGGGGAACGTGCGGATGTGATGGGGAACGTGCAGGTGTAACGGGGAGACGGGGAATGTGTGGATGTAACGGGGATACGGGGGGCGTGCAGATGTAATGGGGAGATGGGGGCGTATGGATATAATGGGGTGTATGGATATAATGGGGTGTATGGATATAATATGGTGGCAGGGTGTATGGATATAATATGGTGGCAGGGTGTATGGATATAATGGGGTGTATGGATATAATATGGTGGCAGGGTGTATGGATATAATGGGGTGTATGGATATAATGGGGTGTATGGATATAATATGGTGCAGGGTGTTTGGATATAATGGGGTGGATGGATATAATATGGTGGCGGGGTGTATGGATATAATGGGGTGTATGGATATAATGGGGTGTATGGATATAATGGGGTGTATGGATATAATATGGTGCAGGGTGTATGGATATAATGGGGTGTATGGATATAATATGGTGCAGGGTGTATGGATATAATGGGGTGTATGGATATAATATGGTGGCGGGGTGTATGGATATAATATGGTGGCAGGGTGTATGGATATAATGGGGTGTATGGATATAATGGGGTGTACGGATATAATATGGTGGCAGAGTATATGGATATAATGGGGTGTATGGATATAATATGGTGGCGGGGTGTATGGATATAATGGGGTGTATGGATATAATATGGTGGCAGAGTATATGGATATAATGGGGTGTATGGATATAATATGGTGGCAGGGTGTATGGATATAATGGGGTGTATGGATATAATATGGGGGTGTATGGATATAATATGGTGCAGGGTGCATGGATATAATGGGGTGTATGGATATAATATGGTGGCAGGGTGTATGGATATAATGGGGAGTATGGATACAATAATGGTGGCAGAGTGTATGTACACAATGGACAGTGGGGGCGCTGTTGCTGCCCTTCTTGTTCTTCGTGTTGTTGCTCAGGGGTTATCCCTTCAGGGTGTTGCCTTTTCTTCATGAGTTTCGTTTCTGGTTTCCCTCTCGCCCACAGCTCCACCACGGTCAGGGTGACCGGGCAGTCCCGCCGGCGTCACATGGGGACGATCGCGACCGTCCCAAGCCGTAATTCTCATGCCTTTGCTGTTCGTATAGGTATGATCAGGTCATGTGGCGGTATTACGCTCTTAATACCAGATCCCAGGTCATGTGACGCTGCTATCAGCAGATGTAGCATAGCTGGATTTGTCATGCAGCTTTTGGGCTGTGTTGCTTGAACTTTTACCTCAGGAGGCGCAAGATAATGACTAGTATCAGCAATTTCAGATGTGAAGTGCTTTGGATAACTTTGTCACTGTCAGCGCCTCTTAGGGACTGGTCAACTGCGTATGTTCCATATCACTATGTTTAAAGCTTCCTCTTATTTTTCTATCAGGGCCGCCATGCCAAATGATGGGGCTGCTCAATTCTTTAAACTAGAAGAGGAGATCACCTGCTCCGTGTGCCTCCATGAGTTCACTGACCCGTACCCTCTTATCACTGTGGCACCACGGTTTAGGCCGACGCTTGCAATCTCCTCCTACTGTGGACACTACCCTAACAACTCCTGGGGAGCGCGTCCGCTGTCCAAATGCAGGAGAGTCGGTCTGTCCAAGAGATCAGCTCATACCTGCTTACCGCCTCCAGAACGTGGTGTTAAAGGTTCAACAAGCCGTCAAAGAAGAACATTCCAAACTGGTAGGTGAAAGTTATTTGTTCATGGTCTGTGGCGAGTGTGACTAGTGACGCCTTTAAATAACATAAACATCAAATATGGAGCAACATTTATTGCAAAGTCCAAGCCTGAAAGGAAGGTGCAGCAATGACCTGTGATAATTCACCATAAAGCCAAGCCTAAGCTGTAATATGTGGGTTATAGGAAGATAGAAGGGACCGCTATGGGTACCTACACCACCCCAGTGATGTTCTGTCAATGTGCCAGGCAAATGGAGAGTAACCTTCTCCACTGTTGTTTGAGGTGTGTTCACCATGAGACTTTCAGAATGTAGGTAGAAGCCTGTGGGTTGTTTTCACGGTCAGTCCATTGGGCTGAATTTGCACACCGACATAAGATAAGTAGGACATATGCATCTGCTTAATCTTGTGAATATAGAACATTTTGGGATCTTGTCCTCTCAGGTTCCTGCACATGCCGCCCAGCTGGTCTACACCGAAGCAGAAAACAAGATCTGGCTGAATGAATCCGTGGTGGACAAGTGCTTTCTGGACAGTGAGGTCTCAGATTACCCCCTGTGCCTCATCTGTGTGATCGGAGAGAGAGAAAGTGAAATGAAATTGGAAAATCCAGTCTGTTGAATATATCCTGAAGCCCTTCACAGCCTGTGAGATAGCTATCACCTGCAGGCCAGAGGGAAGCACCTGATATGACAAGGGACTGATGGGGGAAGCTCACTACCACCCCCAATCCAATGCTAGTATAGAATAGGGGGGTCCTGCACAGGGTTATACCCCACATGTGATGGGGGAGGTACAAGACATGCAAAGGGGTCACAGCACATGCCACCAATCCCGTTCATGTTCAATTGATGAAGTTGATCTTTTTGTCGGCAGGAGAAGGGCCGGCCGGTCAGCCTTGGGGGACAGGACGAGCCCCTCAGTGGATTTGATTGGAGATCCGGGACAGACAGTCTCACCAAGGGGATATGGGTGTGGGACAGACCCTTTATCCTGGAGAGGAACGGAGAAAAGGTAAAGACTTCATTGTATCCTTGAGTCTTTACACTGTCTGATGACCATGGTCCATATATTATATCTATAAGGAGACGGGTGGAAACCTATTGTCCAAGGGACGGAGCTTTTGTCTGCAACATCATGGACCAATCTGTACAAAGCACGTCCTCCAATCAAATTCTGCAACTTCCACATAGACTTTAGTTATAATTCAGGAGCTTTACTTGTTCTCAACCAATGAGAAGATTCTTTTTTTTCATATCTAGAGACTTCATACCCTCCAGATCACACAGCTGAGAGCTTGTTACAATGTGTCAGTGAAGTCACGAGCTATCAACCTGGAATCCAGAGCAGGATACAGATCCGTGCTGCTCCTTTCCCCACAAGTAACAAACCCTCGGACTATCTGGATTTACAGGGGGTCGTCCTTCAGTGTCTCCGTGGAAGTGCAGACTGTAGATGATATTGATGATCTGGACTCTGATCCCATCTCAGCCATTTCGTGAACTCTTCTCTTTTATCTCTATGTAGATGGCCGTGTTCATCCTGGACACAGAGGGGTCGCTGGATATTGAAGGGGATCGGGAGACCTGTATCAAGCTCTCTGCTCTGTCCATGCTCCTCAGCTCCTTCCTGGTAGGTCACTTTGGGTATTTAGGGGGTCTTGTTAGAGATACCTGAATTTCTTGCTCCAATCCTGGAGATCTGAAGGGTTTGGTGTTCGTAGGTTCCTGTCTGGGTTCTGGGTTACACTATCCATGATGCATGGCCCCCACCGTGATGGAGCTCGCCATGCACTAGAAAACTTTGTTGCCCAACGAAGACAATTTGGACCATTTTTTGACAACTTTGAGCACCATTGGATACACAAATGAGCACTTAGAGAGCTGTTTCCACCATAGACTTCGGCATATTTCTGGGATAGCTGCAGGTCCCAGAGGTGGGACCGGACTTCTCTCAAAAACAGTCCCCTAGAAGTGTTGGCTCAGAATGGAGAGCTGGTCATGCTTGTGCGCCACTCTCCATTCTGTTCTATGGAAGTTCCCGATACAAGAGAGTGCTGTGTTCTTCATTCTGTTCTATGGGAGTTTCCAGTACAGGGAAGCACTGTGTTATCCATTCTGTACTACGGGAGTTTCCAGTACAGGGGAGCGCTGTGTTCTCCATTCTGTTCTATGGGAGTTCCCAGTAGAGAGGAGCGCTGTGTTCTCCATTCTGTTCTATGGGAGTTCCCAGTACAGGGAAGCACTGTGTTCTCCATTCTGTTCTATGGGAGTTTCCAGTACAGGGGAGCGCTGTGTTCTCCATTCTGTTCTATGGAAGTTCCCAGTATAGGGGAGCTTTGTGTTCTCCATTCTATTCTATGGGAGTTGCCAGTACAGAGGAGTACTGTGTTCTCCATTGTGTTCTATGGAAGTTTCCAGTACAGGGGGGCGCTGTGACCTCCATTCTCCTCTATGGGAGTTTCCAGTACAGGGAAGCACTGTGTTCTCCATTCTGTTTTATGGAAGTTCCCAGTACAGGGAGCGCTGTGTTCTCCATTCTGTTCTATGGGAGTTCCCAGTACAGGGGAGCGCTGTGTTCTCCATTCTGTTCTATGGGAGTTCCCAGTACAGGGGAGAGCTGTGTTCTCCATTCTCCTCTATGGGAGTTCCCAGTACAGGGGAGCGCTGTGTTCTCCATTCTGTTCTATGGGAGTTCCCAATACAGGGGAGCGCTCTCCATTCTCCTCTATGGGAGTTCCCAGGACAGGGGAGCGCTGTGTTCTCCATTCTCCTCTAGGGGAGTTCCCAGTACAGGGGAGTGCTGTGTTCTCTCCATTCTGTTCTATGGCAGTTCCTAGTACAGGGGAGCGCTGTGTTCTCCATTCTGTTCTATGGGAGTTCCCAGTACAGGGGAGCGCTGTGTTCTCCATTCTCCTCTATGGGAGTTCCCAGTACAGGGGAGCGCTGTGTTCTCCATTCTGTTCTATGGAGTTCCCAGTACAGGGGAGCGCTGTGTTCTCCATTCTGTTCTATGGGAGTTCCCAGTACAGAGGAGCACTGTGTTCTCCATTCTGTTCTATGGGAGTTGTCCATACTCACAACTACCATAGAATAGAATGGAGAGTCAGGCAAAAGCACATATGACTCTTCATTCAGTTCTGTGACTTTTGGGGGCCTGTTTTAAAGATTAGCTCTATGCTGAGCCGACACTTCTGGGGGACCCGTTTCAAAGATAGCTGCCAGTCCCAATCAGACTTTGTTGGCATATCCTAGCAATATGCCATCAAATTCTATGGTGGGAACAACAATTTAATAGAAGCGCAGGTCATAGGTCAGGGCTCTGCAATCTGTCCCTTGATGTTGCTGCATCCAGTAATCTAGGATCACGCGTAGGAGAATAGTCCTTTAGAATCTGCTCCTCTGTAGTCTATGGCCGTCCGTGCATCATTCCCTGTACAGTCCCAGAAAGGGCAATTAGTAATGAGGGGTATTAACATGGAGCAGATGTGCTACCGAAATTTGTACAATTAAAACTTTATATTAACCCTATTTTGCCGTAGGCAAACAAACTCCTTTTCCCTCTACTTATCTTAATATTAATACTTGTATTTATGATGTTAAATAAAAGTTAAGTATTAATATTAAGATAAGTAGAGGGAAAAAGAGTTTGTTTGTCTACGGCAAAATAGGGTTAATATCGAGTGAATTCACTCTTTTTTCTCTCTGGAAATTCTCCCAGTGTTTGAGTGTATACAACTAAAACTTTGTCCCATCCCTGTGAATGGGGTTATTTGTGCAGGAATTTCTGACAACCTCATTCAGATGAGTGGGGTAGTTGGAAAATTTTGCAACAAACCTGTAATGTGTGACTCTACCCTAACTCTCCTACCACACAGTCCCACGTAAATCACAAACGAAGAACACAGGTGTACTGTGCAGTCCCATGTAATACACTCTGTGACAGATGCGCAGTCCCATGTAAATTACAGAGAGAACACAGCTGTACTGTGCAGTCCCATGTAATACTCTGTGACAGATGCGCAGTCCCATGTAAATTACAGAGAGAACACAGCTGTACCGTGCAGTCCCATGCAATACACTCTGACAGATGTGCAGCCCCATGTAAATTACAGAGAGAACACAGATGTACTGTGCTGTCCCATGTAATACACTCTGTGACAGATGCGCAGTCCCATGTAAATTACAGAGAGAACAAGCTGTACTGTGCAGTCCCACATAAAAACATTGTGAGACATATGTGCAGTCCCATGTAAACATGAACAGATAAAGCATATAGTTTTGATCTGTAGAGGTGTAATAATCTGCAGGATATATCACTATGTGACAGAGAGAGAGAGAGAGAGAGAGAGAAAAAATCACCCATCTTTCCCAGAGTCCTGAATGTCAAATGCCCTTTCTAGTTACACAGTATGTAGAGAGAGCGAGAACTGTAGATATACACTATGGAGTTACACTTAGCTTTTTACTTCCAATGATTCCTTAGGCTTTGTCTACACAGCAAATGCTGAAATGCCATCGGATTTTGGTCGTCAGTTTGTCATTTGCTGTGTGCACATAGCTTTAGGGCATGTCTCCACTGCACAGGTTTTCCACCTGGTGATTTTTCCGCCCAGGGCTGCCCGAAAAACATTCTACAAGCACATTCTTCCGTCCAGTTTTCGGACGCAATATGAGCAAGTGAATGTGAAGGGGAGGGCTTTTCTCCGCTCATCGCGTAGAAAAGCCATTCCCCCCGCGGCCGTGTTCACGGCACACAAACCTGACAAATACCGGTCGGATAAAGCAACCGGTATTTATCGCTTGCCGTGTGAACGCACCCTTTGTCTCAGACAACTGAGAACCTCCCCCTTCCCCCAGCTCACACAGAATGAATCATCACGATCACAGTGTGGGGGGTGTCTCCAGAGAGTGAAGATACTCCCTGCTGTAAGGAGAAACATACCCCGACATTTCACAAGCTCTGCTTGGCAACCAGCCCAAACGGCTGCCAAATGTTGGAGCGATACAACCCCTTTAAAGTGATTTAGAACTGGCCTGACAGCGCCAACGTTCATACATGTCGCCCTATGTGTCTAATGTATGTGGTCAGAAATTGGAGTCCTGCACAAAGTTCATGGAGAGACAAATGTGTACACATCTATAAATGCCTGCAAGGAGGAAGAAGCCAGGAACGGGCAAGTGTCTTGTTCTTTCCCATGTGGCACCACACTGACACTGGTAGCACTGCTATGAGCATGACTTTGGGGGAATCTCCAGCTCTAGTTGAGGAGAGCCTAGGGTGATCGACTGTGGGCTGAGGTGTGATAGCTTTATTTCATGTCCCTTCCCGGCAGCGGGTGTGCAGGAGTCGCATCTTATTGCTGGAAGGTGTAGGGTGTCGGGGCTTCCACCCGTTATGGTTTCTTCATGAGTATCTTGAGTTTACCATGTTTTGTGTTCCTCAGATCTTCAATGTAAACTCAAGCTTGAAAACGACAGAACTGGATTATCTGGAGGTACGGGCCATCTTCAAATACCCATCTTTGTTACGGCCAATGCCGCATGACGACTATTGACTAGAAGATCAATGTATTGTATGTGGCCACCTATATCCAGTATCATGAAGCATCACCACATCTGTGATCAGAAGTTTGTCCATGGCTGCTGCTGGTGTCGTTACAATGTAGCAGTCCATTCTATCCGTCACTCTATTGCTGGTGGCATGAAGACCTATGCACCCTCGTTGTATTTCCCGTCTGTGGGATGGACCACATTGATCCTGCTGTGCTTTTCTCTTTTCAGATGTATCTCCACGTCTCAGAGCTCACAGGGGAGTCGTTTTCTCTACAATATCTTCAGGTGACTGCTCTATGTTGTCCCCAGACCTCTTGGTTGGGTCTCTGTGATATGTGGGTCCTCAGATATTCATACAGGTATTTCTTGGCTGATATCAATGACTTGATGACGTCATTGATCTGAGTATGGAGCTTTCTGTGTCTTCTCACCCACCTTTAGCCATTGCCCAATACGGTATCCATTACTCTTTCTCCATTGGTGTGATCAACTTCTCTGGGATTCTTGTATGAGTTTGTGGTGTCTCTTGTATCAATGAATCCTGTTTGGGACCTAGTTCTGGTCTAGAGTAATCCCGGGGGTGAGAAAGCAATGGACATCGGGAAGGTCACCATGCCCGATAACACCAGGAACTTTCATCTCACATCCCATCTTTCCGTTCCTAAAAGATGATGTTTAAGCTTTGATCTTTTATATTTCAGCACTTGAATATTCTGGTTCGTGACTGGCACGACTCCGAGAATTGTGGTCGAGAAGCTGCAAAGTCCTACATAGAGCACGAGACTGAGGTATAAAGGGGACGATGGCTCCGTAGACAATCCAGTGATGACATCATCACATCCAACCGATCAATATGACTTTGTGTACATAATGTACTAGTAGATAGCCCGTCCCAGGACCATGAAAATCCATCCCGAGTTCTTGTGCATTGATAAGGGCGCTGACTGCAGCAAAAACAGTCGGCCACAGGTGGTGACGCAGGAGCACCTGTGCCAAACACTCAGTCTAGTGGTGTAGGAGCGACTCTCCACTATACTGTAGAGGGCACAGTGGAGTGAGTTTGGATGAGACGGCCTCCTTCTCAAACCTCTCTCCCACATCATGCTATACATTTCTGTACAGCTCTTCGATGAGGGCGTGGACTATGAGTGAAGCAGTAGCCACTCTCCACTACACAGGTGGATGGGCAGTGCACCTTGGTTCTCCCACAATCTCCACCCCCTGGCTGGAGAGACACTCAGGATTTTTAAACCGTGGTTTCCAATTTAGGCCTGATTCACATTATGTTTCTTGGCCCTGTCGCAGGGATCTGTTGGGATATCTTTTTCATTGTATCACTACAGATAGTGAAGCACAAACACAGGACATTAAGGCAAGAAAAAAAACACTTTTTGGACATTTTTACGGCACCTTTTTTCCTATTGCTGATTTCCCCTGTAGCTGATACAGGAGTCCCAGTTATTGAGGAAATTCAGCCCCCAGCACTGACTGCAGGGCTGATCTGGGTCTGACAGCCTGTTCCCCACTCCTAAAGCTTCTTGATTAACCTGCTTCACATTTCCCCTCCTCTCTCTCACAGACTGCCGCACATGCCCCCTCCTCTCTGACATATAGACTGCCGCACAT
This sequence comes from Phyllomedusa bahiana, assembly GCA_025379985.1. Taxonomy (NCBI): domain Eukaryota; kingdom Metazoa; phylum Chordata; class Amphibia; order Anura; family Hylidae; genus Phyllomedusa; species Phyllomedusa bahiana. Next base: position 27,567 of record JAODAL010013298.1, on the reverse strand, counting down.
GCCCCCTCCTCTCTCACATATAGACTGCCGCACATTTCCCCTCCTCTCTTTCACAGACTGCTGCACATGCTCCTTCCTCTCTCACATAAAGACTGCCGCACATGCTCCTTCCTCTCTCAGATAAAGACTGCTGCACATGCTCCTTCCTCTCTCACATATAGACTTGTACACATGCCCCCTCCTCTCTGACATATGGACTGCTGCACATGCTCCCTCCTCTCTCACATATACACTGCTGCACATTTCCCTTCTCTCTCACATATAGACTGCTGCACATGCCCCCTCCTCTCTCACATATAGACTGCTGCTCTATACCCCTCCTCTCTCACATATAGACTGCTGCACATGGGCCCCCTCCTCTCACATATAGACTGCAGCACATGCTCCCTCTCATCTCAGATATAGACTGCAGCTCATGCCCCCTCCTTTCTCAGATATAGATTGCTGCACATTCCCTCCATATCTTACGTAATAACTGTCTGCCACATGTACCTCCTCCTTCCAACATTTAGACTCATGCGAGCACCTCCTCTCTCACATACTAGACTGGGCTCATGTCCCTATCTCTTTACGTTTAGGACTTCGCACATCTCCTCCTCTCTCACAGTATAACTGACAGCACATGACCCCTGCTCTCTGATAAGACGCTGCACGATGCCCCCTCCTCCTCTCACATATGGCAGCACATGCTTCCTCCACTCTCACCATGTAGATGCTGCACATTCCCTAACCGTCGTATTACGAATTAGACTGTGCACATTTGTTCTTCCTCTTCGAGATCATATTAGACTCATGCTTCATGCTCCCCTCTCTACATATAGATGAAGCACATGCCCCCATCCTCTCTACAAAAGACTGATGCACATGCCCCTCCTATTTCCGTATAGATCTCGGACCATGATCTCCCCCTCACAGCATATAGGTCTGATACACATGTCCCCATCCTTCTCTATAGATCGTCACATTTCCCCTCCTCTCTCACGTATAGACTCGTACCCATGCTCCCTCCTCTCTCACGTATAGACTCGTACACATGCTCCCTCCTCTCTCACATATAGACTCCTACACATGCTCCCTCCTCTCTCACATATAGACTGCTGCACATTCTCCCTCCTCTCTCACGTATAAACTGCTGCACATTCCCCCTCCTCTCTCACGTATAAACTGCTGCACATTCCCCCTCCTCTCTCACATATAGACTTCTGCACTTCCCCCTCCACTCTCACGTATAGACTGCTGCACATTCCCCCTTCTCTCACATATAGACTGCTGCACATTCCCCCTCCTCTCTCACGTATAGACTGCTGCACATTCCCCCTCCTCTCTCACGTATAGACTGCTGCACATGCCCCCTCCTTTCTCAGATATAGACTGCTGCTCATGCCCCCTCCTTTCTCAGATATAGACTGCTGCACATGCCCCCTCCTTTCTCAGATATAGACTGCTGCACATGCCCCCTTCTTTCTCAGATATAGACTGCTGCTCATGCCCCCTCCTTTCTCAGATATAGACTGCTGCTCATGCCCTCTCCTTTCTCAGATATAGACTGCAGCTCATGCCCTCTCCTTTCTCAGATATAGACTGCTGCACATGCCCCCTTCTTTCTCAGATATAGACTGCTGCACATACCCTCTCCTTTCTCAGATATAGACTGCAGCTCATGCCCCCTCCTCTCACGTATAGACTGCAGCACATGCTCCCTCCTCTCTCACATATAGACTGCAGCACATGCCCCCTCCTCTCTCACGTATAGACTGCTGCACATTCCCCCTCCTCTCTCATATATAGACTGCTGCACATGCCCCCTCCTCTCACGTATAGACTGCAGCACATGCTCCCTCCTCTCTCACATATAGACTGCAGCACATGCCCCCTCCTCTCTCACATATAGACTGCTGCACATTCCCCCTCCTCTCTTACGTATAGACTGCTGCACATTCCTCCTCCTCTCATACATATAGACTCATGCACATGCTCCCTCCTCTCTCACATATAGACTGCTGCTCATGTCCCCTCCTCTTTTACATTTATACTTGTTCACATGCTACCTCCTCTCTCACATTTAGACTGCTGCACATGCCCCCTCCTCTCTCACGTATAGACTGCTGCACATGCCCCCTCCTCTCTCACCTATAGACTGCAGCACATGCCCCCTCCTCTCTCACATATAGACTGCTGCACATTCTCCCTCCTCTCTTACGTATAGACTGCTGCACATTCCTCCTCCTCTCTTACATATAGACTGCTGCACATGCTCCCTCCTCTCTCACATATAGACTGCTGCTCATGTCCCCTCCTCTCTTACGTATAGACTTCTGCACATATTTTAAGTAATATGTGCAGGGGGCCACTGCTGCTGTTGCCCCCTCACTGACCTCCATGCTCCTGTCCTCAATTATATATTTTTGGCTGTGAAACAAACAGACACAGCACAATATAAAGACATAAAATCAGATGCTCCAACATTTTTAGTTCATGGGGAATACATGAGACCTGTCAGGAGAGTGAACAGAACCTCTTAATTGTGAGGCTTATTGACACCAGGAGTCATTTGTTGAGTCAATAATATAACTCTGTAAGAATGACGCCAGGGGTGGAGCACTGATCTGGATCTGTGACCTATTGAAGGAAACAAATATACTTATGCTTTGTTCTTCTAGAGACAGAGGAAGAGCACGAGCCACCGCCGCGTGCTGGAGACTCTGCGCAGCCCGTCTGTGAGCAGCTTCCTCCTGCCGCACCCGGGGAAAGCCTTCCTGAAATCCAGTCAGGGGAGGCTGTCAGGTGAGACGCTGCTCAGAGGAGCAACGAAATGGATTAAAGTGTACGCTCTCCTATAGAAAGCAGAGTATGTGGGGGAGAGACGGCCGGCACGCGATACTAGGTATAAAGCGAAGTAAAATGCAGCTGTGAGTGGATTGTCAAAGAGTAATAGTAACATTTATTATTTTCAATAAAAGAATAAGTGAATCAATAACAACTTAAGCAATAAAACGAATATAAAAAAATGTGGAAGGTTAGCGCGACGCGTTTCGTCGGCAGCTCCTGGCCGGCTTCCTCAGGCTCGTGGGTGCAGTACTATTGCGCGGGTGTCTCTGAAACATAGGGGCGGTGTTCCAGAACTGTTCCATCAGGACTTTCAAAGAGCAACCATAAGCTGGAATTTCGAAAATCCATTATTGACTGTACGTAAAGTTCTGCATAGACTAAGAATCGTGTTCTAATAAGATTGTATCAAGTTTTTTTATTTTTTATTGTGCCCAATGTTTCGGAATGGCTCGTGTCCATCGCGCTCTCTCTGTATGATGGGTGGGATGCGCTCGTGATGTTACTAGGTGTCCTCCAGCTGATTGGTCTGCAGTTTACTGATCGGTTCCACTGCATGTGTCCGTAACAGGGCACCTCCAGCATGAGCGGCTGGCATGAGGGACGCATGTTCGTGGTGTTAGAGAAATAATGGATTTGAGCTTGAGAGAGGCTTTGTTCAGAGCCGAAATGTTGCTGTTACTTTGGGTGGAATAAACCATCATTTTTGAAGCGCTTCCTTGGTCTCTATTTCAGAGAAATAATGGGGACCAAATACAAGTAATAAGGAAATTCTCCTGTGATACAATATACAGCGATTACTTCATGTGCTCAACATTGTGCCGGGTAAAAACTGTTTCGATTTTTGCAGATGACACCAAGCTATGCAGGGTAGTGCAATCTATGGAAGATGCTCATAAATTGCAAGCAGACCTGGACACACTGAGGGTTTGGGCATCCACTTGGCAAATGAGGCTCAATGTGGATAAATGTAAGGTTCTGCATCTGGGTAGAAATAATCTGCAGCATCATATGTCCTAGGGGGAAGAAAAACTCTTAAGTCAAGTAAGATATTGGCGTGTATTAAAAAAGGCCTGGACTTGCAGGTCAAGGATGTAATTTTACTGCTGTATCAAGCATTGGTGCAACCTCATCTGGAATGTGCTGTTCGGTCCTAGGGCCTCAGTTTATAGAAAGGATGTAATGGAGCTAGAGAGAGTGCAAAGACGAGCAACCAAACTTGTGTAGGTTGTGTTGAACCTATGAAGGTTCATACATTTGGACAGTTTCGTGATGGTGTGTCCAGCATATTGGAAGCCACACACATTGTATAAGGTGCTCGGCCTGGGTGGTGGTACAGGTCACATGAGATTTTATGTTGAAAGTCTCCCCTCTGCTGGTAGAATGAAAGGAAGTTCCTAATGTTAGTTCACTACAACATTAGCAGGTGGGTTGTTGACAAGCAAATATCTCTCAAGGCATAGCGGTGTTACACTCCTGAAAGTCGCCCCATGTAAAATGACACCACTATGGGTTAGAGAAGCTGCGGCGGTCAGTGCAGTGTCCCCAGATATCGTCATATTATCTCCCCCTCTATAATAACCGCGGTGGGTATAGTGATGATTTGGAGTATCTTCATTCACAGACATGGATGAAGATTTTAGGAGCCACCTGACCACTTACGTCTTGGACCTTGTGGGAGAAGTTTGGCGCCACTGGAAAACTGACATCCACGGCGAGAGGATCACGTGTGGTCAACTGGGCCGAATTCTGAAGGTCAGACATCTTTGGATTGATATAAGGGCGTCTTCTGGTGTTGTAATGTGATGGATAACATTGTGGGTTCATGTTGGAGGCGCCTCCTGTATGGTACAGACATGTAAACTTCATTTCTACGGACCCTCAAGCAATCTAACGCCATCTAACACCAGGTCACTTTAAGGCTATGTTCACACGGCTTATTCACGCCGTAATTGTGGGACGGATTTTGCCCGCAATTACGGCATGTGCTCCGGGGCGGGGCGGGTGGTGGGGGGCGGCTCGCCGACCCCATAGACATTCATTATCCATGGCGAGTATCCCGCCGGGATAATGTGCATGTTACTTTCTCCCCGCTCACCGTCTTTCGCGAGTGGGGAGAAGAGACGGAATCCATAGTTCTCTATGAAAACTGTGGATTACCGTAATGATTGGGACTAATTTCAGCCGTATTTCACGCAGTACAGCATAATACGGAATGAAATCTGTCCCAAAATAAGCCGTGTGAACAAAGCCTTAGAGCCAACATTCTTCACTAATCTTAATTTTCTAAACTAGTCAGAGCCTAGTTTTTCTGATATAGAGCTCCCAATCTACAGCCACCACTTGGGGGCTCAGAAGGTGACTGCAGACAGATTATACATAGAACTTGTGAGGATTAGCGGTCACAAAGGCAGGCAGAAGCGGGTAGGTTGCAAAAAATAAGGGTTTTATTTTTCACCGGCAAAACAAACAGCAGAAATAACATAAAGTCTATGGCAGCAGGCTTACTTAGCCGTATAACATGCAGCAAAACCAAGCTTAAGTCCAGCATCAAAAGGAAACCAAACATGTACTCCACCGTGTGGCTGGTGAACTCTCTTGGTAGAAGACCCACAGGTCTGTTTCAGGGGTCAGTAGCAGACTCCTCTCTCCTGCTCAGCACCCTCTGGAGAAAAGTGCTCCCAAACACTGTTTAGCATTCGGTTGACTCTCTCACCTGGTCTTCTCCTGCACAGGCTTTAAAGGCCTGGAACACTGGTAACGCCTGGACCGGAGGGGTGAACGACCTCCCACCCACCCTACAGCCGTTCAGAAAAAGACAGCCCAATAAAGCTGCACAGCAGCTATACTACAATACTAAATCCTAAGTAACCTCTGGTTACTTAACTAGACTGCTGTCTTTTCCCCCACAAAGGGCCGGTCCCTTGGTGGCCCCACTAGTGCAGTTCTCCTGCAGCCACTCAGACACTTGAAAAGGCCGGGACGTACCAATGGATCGGCCTCTTTGACATCCCTGGAACTTCCCTACTATTTGCAGCATAATACTAGGGACATACATTCCATCCACTATCTTTCCTGCTGGTTGCTTACAAATGCTATAGTAACCCAGTATGCAGTGAGCTCCCCCTAGTGGTGGCCATTTGCTTTAATTCTCCTAATATCTGCTACAGGGAATACCCACTGACCGTATTAATTCCTGATAGCATGAGCCATAACACAAAATATTCTGCATATGGAGTCACATTAGAAACTTGTCTTAACCTTGTCTTACTCACACAGCTGTTGAGTTTCAATGTGTCAGTGCAGGTAAGAGCTTGAGGACTGGAGTTGAGGACAGGACTGGAATCTTCTGCAGTCACACATTGTAACAAGCATCCAATATGTGAGCAGGACTAGGTTGATGAGAATTATAAATGCTTTTTTTTTTTTTGCTTTTGTAATGTTGTCCCCTCTTGTATTTTTCAGGATTTTGTCACCACATTGCAGAGAGAACACTTCAGCTTTGCTTCTCCCATTGAGGTAACAGTGTATTGTTATAAAACAGCCACTAGAGGCAGCGTTACATAGTAATTGGGATGATACAGTCCACCCCATGATCTGCAGGAACCCTGGTTATTAACTCAAATAATTCGTTTCTTCATGACTAATGTTGCTTGAATAGCTCTCTGTCTATTTTGAGAGCAGTTTAATCAAAGTTGTTGCACTATTTAAGTTAAGGACACCCTGAATCATGTTCAGTTTTATGACGAAAAAATTCTACATGTTTTCGGGCCTCCAGAAAGCATCTGCATGAACCAAATTCCTCCAAAGTGCTTGGCAACCCCACCAAAAGTCTGAACGCTGACCATTTTATTCTACCCTAACATGAAAAAAGTGCCAAGGGCAGTTGGGTGTCACCTTAGGCTAAGCTTACATCTGCGTTGCAGGTTCTGTTAGAAGCCCCCATCACAGCATGTAGCCTTTTGTCCTTATTAGCCTAGCGGTCAAGAGGTTTGTTGTGTCTTGACTTTGATTGAGTGGATATCAAGCTAAAAGCAGAAACGGACCAACCCACAGCCCTCTGTCACAGTCCCCAAAACCATTAGACTGTTGAACCACAAGCCCTTATGAAGGTCTTCTTTGGTAAAACTTACCCGGGCCCTATAGTTGAGGCACTAGTCTTTTGCATGTGCTTTTTGCACACTATGACAAGACCCACAAAGATGTCAAAGAGCAAAGATGCTATTTGCATCCAACTTCTGGTTCTATATCGTCGTTATCTGTCTCTGACCTCTTCATCTTATACAAAGTCCAGATCCAGTGCGTAGGGAAGTCACGTATGAGGCCGTTGGGGGGTGGGGGTGAGGTGTAGGCGGTATTGGTCCTGCAAGGGGCTGGGTAGAAATGGTGAAAATGCAGACACAGTTTCCTGGCCTTATTCAGCAGTGGCTGTAAGCCTGAGGATTTTGTTAGGAAACGTTGTACTTCTAGGTTCATAATTGGACCAGGCGAGGTACGTGTGTCAGATGACCAAGGTAGGGTGCCGCCATCTGGTTGGGCCCATTGTCAACACAACCGTGGGGTCGCATGTGTTGGCCGTCGGCCATGTGTTGGCCAGGGCCTTCAGAGCCCTCAGAAGCCGGTGTGTCTGGACTGAGCTTCAGCATAGCCTTGTCCAGAGCTACACCCATGACAGCTTTTGGGAGGTACCGATTTTGTTGTTGACACCGTACAAGGGATATTTGAGGAGGAGGGCGTGCAAAAGTCAGGAATGGGTACATCTCCCACAGGTCTTAATGATATCAACTCATGACAAGGGGCAGCCCTGGCTTGATGTCCATTTTTCAGTCTTAGATAGTGTGCAATTAAGGATATAAACCACCTCTGTCCATGATAACGGGACCATGTGTCTACCCCCTGACAGTGACCGCGTTCTGTATTGGCAGGGCCATGGTTTTGGTTACACGGTGATGCAAGGCAGGGACAGATTTAGGGGAAAATAATGGCAGTTAGGCATCTGGTACTGGGAGTAGCACACATCACACTGTATTTCTAGTAGCGGACACAGCAGTAAATTACACTGTATTTCTAGTAGCGGACACAGCAGTAAATTACACTGTATTTCTAGTAGCGGACACAGCAGTAAATTACACTGTATTTCTGGTAGCGGACACAGCAGTAAATTACACTGTATTTTTGGTAACATACACAGCAGTAAATTACACTGATTTTTGGACTTCTGGCTTGACAGCAGTCAATTATACTGTATTTTGGTAGTAGACACCACAGTAAGTTACACTATTTTTGGTAGCAGACAAGGCAGTAAGTTATGGTGGATTTCTAGAAGCAGATAAAGCAGTAAATTACGGCTGATTTTTGGTAGCGGACACAGCAGTAAATTATGGTGGACTTCTGGCAGCGAATAGAAAGGCCTTCTTTACTATGAGAACTGTAAATCTGTGGAATAGCCGCCTGAGGAGCTGGTCACAGCAGGAACACATGAGGATTTCAAGAAAGGCTTGGTTAACTACCAGAAACTAAATAATATTAATGCAGATGCAGATATGTAAAATTCTGGATCCTGGCGGGTGGAGGCTCCGGGGTCAGAGCTGGGGTCTCCCCTGGAGCAGATTGGTTCTTGCCTTGTGGGTTCCAGGGCATTAACCAGTGGAGAGGCTGGGCTTAACATCCTTGTCTCCCTCCCTTCACCCACATTTTCCCCACCCTTGGTTGAACTTGATGGACACATGACTTTTTTCAACCGTGCTAACTATGTAACTATGAATATAGCAGTCAATTACACTGTATTTTGGTAGCAGGCACGGCAATAAATTATGGTGGACTTCTGACAGCAGATACAACTCACACGTGTCCTTCTCTTTGCTCCCTATTCCTATTTAACCACATCTGGACATATTTTGGTGGATTTCTCTTCCTATCCTGCCCGCTTTCTCCTTCAAAGCTTCCCCTTCCCTGCCTGGCAGTATCTTGCTATCAGTACACAACAGACTTTGCCCTAAGTAAATGGCTGACACAGCAGATGAGCAGCGCGCCGGACCAGGCCACGCCGCTAGGGGAGGCGCGCCATGACCCGGCGTGCTGGGCGCGGCTAAGCCGCGGGAGTACGTGCGGCCGGAAGGGGAGGCGGAGGGAAGAGAAGGAAGATATCGGCTCCTCCCCTTCCGGCAGTTAGTTCAGTCCGGCACGAGGCAGCAGTGTGAGTGGACGCCCGTGCCCCGCGCTCCTCCCCGGTATGGCAGACGTTGAGAGGGAGCTGCTGAGGCGCATAGCGGCATCATAGGGAGCCTCTTGGTTGGAAGAGGCGGCCCAGGACCTGCTGAGCGGGGTCGGGGACCCGGCCGCGGAGGGGCAGTATCAGCTGTGTTGGGCGGCGGGGGTGGCAGCGGGGGGTGGGTTAGTGGGGCTGAGAATCCGGCCGCTCCCTCTGGGGGCAGAGCTGGTGGCCGCAGGGCTCCAATAACGTCCGCACTGTCTGGGGGTGCGGAGTTGGCCGAAGGCGCCGGGCTCGCCCCCCACAGAGGCTGAGCCCGGACTACACCCCCAGGGCCCGCCGTCGCCAGCGGAGCCCTTCCGGGGACCCTTCGGGTTGGGTGGGCGGACCTGCGGAGAGCGGTGGGTCTGGACCTCGGTCTGGGGCTCGATCAACCACTGCTCCTAGGTCGACGGTTCGGTCGGTGGTGATGGTGGCCTCGTCTGGCGATGTGCCGGTCGGGGGGGGGGGCACCAGGCGGTGGGACAGAGGACGGCGTTTGGAGGTCTCCCCTGGATCTGAGGGGAGCAGCGGCAGGACAGACGGGCGACAGTCAGTCGGCCCCGGCGTATCTCAGGAAGATTTGGGCTCCCCAGTCCGGGCATGGCAGGTGCCTGCTCCATCTCCGCGACCTGCGCCGGTCGGCCTCCCCTTATTGGGTGCTGATGGCCTTGACCCGGGTCGTCGGGCAGCGAGGGACGATGGCGAGCTTCGGCGAGACGGCGACCTGGATTCGGGTGTAGCGGCTGGTGGGTCCACAGCCCCCACGCAGCCAGGTGAGTATATGGCTTTTTTCATGTACGTTTCCACCAATTTTTCGGTCGCAAGGGGGTGTAATTGGCGGTGGGTTGCCGGCGCTTAGTCCGGGGAGTTGTGCAGGTGAAGGGCGGGGTGGATCGCCCGGGGAGGCTGGGGGTCTAGCGGCGGCATTGCGTGATTTATTGGCAAGGTGTGAGGTTCGTGAGGGGTGGTTGGTGGGGAGTCTCCGGTAGATGCTTGGTTAGCACCTGCCTTGTTGCCAATGGCCCCTCCCGCAGGGGTTCGGGACGAGTGGTCACAGCCCCAGGGGCTTCCTGTGGAACAGTGCGGGGGTGTGACGGTGTCGGTGCAGACAGAGAGGTCCCGAGGAGAGGTTTCCCGGGTTTGGGCGACAGGGCCCCAAAAAGGGGAAGTGTATGTTTGCTTCGAGGGCCCACTCGGGGCGCATCTGAAGCCAGATGTGAGGGAGGAAAATATGGAAGGACGAGTATGTGGAGATCTTCTCCCTGTGCCGTGGAGAAGTTTAATTTAGATAGGGCAAAAAAGATGAGAGTAAAAAAGAGGAGGAGGAAAAGCGGGTGGCGACACATTCCGCAAACTTTTGCCAATTGGTTTTCAGACGTTTGCGATACTGGCGAGTGTCATCGGTGAAAAGGCGCCCGAGGAATTGTTGGGCCTTTTTTTTCTACATGGATGCGATTGGGAGGCGCATCGGGCGTATGGGGGTCAGGCGTTTTGGTTTGCGTTTTATGACGAACAGTTTCGTCGAGGAAAGGCGGTTTTGTTTCCCTTCAATCAGGGGGACCATAAGGAAAATTGGTCTTGGTTAAAGGTTATGGCACCACAATACGGGAAACCCTTTCCGGGGGGGGGGTACCCGGCCGGGAGGGGCGGGGGGGTAGCGGGGCGGGGGCTCCCCCCCGGGGGGGGTCAAAGGTGGGGGTTTGTTGTGTTTAATGGGGGGCATGTAAATTTGGGTCTGGCTGTCGTTCAACTTTGTTCCTTCGTGAAACCCCGTCCCCCCAGTTCCCCATTGTTTTAAAAGGGGGCCGGGAAAAGGGGGTGGTGCAGGTGGCCAAAGGGGGTGAGCCAGGAGACTGGCGAGAGGAGCCTTTTTTCCCCGCTTTCGGGGGGGGCACGGGACTTTTGCCCGCGGGGTTCAGGCAGGGGTTTTTGTGATTCCCCTCCTACACACGCGGTGCCTTTTTCTACTAAAAAACCAAGGTCGGCCATGAGCATCGACGGGGTGGCGGAGAAGTTGGCAAAGAGGTGCTTTGGGAAAGGGATGGGGGCCCATTCAAAGCCCCCCTTTTTCCCTGATCGGTGGTGTCCCCCCTAGGGGGGGTTTCCCCAAAAAGGGCCGGAAAATTTTTCGGCTATTCACCTTTTGTCCTTTCCCAAAGAGGGCCAAAATCGGTGAATGATGGTATAGCCCGGGAGCTGTGTTCCGTGGTATATACCTATTGATGAAGGGGTGTCATTAGTGCGGCGCATGGGCGTGGTTCCCATGGCAAAGCCGATATCGAGTCGCTTTTCGCTTCCCCCGGTTCTCAGATGTTTAAATGTTGGGGTTTTTTTTGGGAGGGAAGTCTTTGGATCGTTGCTTCCCGAGGGCTGCTCGTTATCGTGTCCTTTTTCGGGGCTTTTAGCCTTTTGGAAAATGGGGGGGTTCGGGATGTTTCGGGGTTGAGTTCTATTTATTATTTGGATGATTTTTTCTTTGTGGGCCCAGGGGTCTCCGTATGGGGTCCCTTTTGGTCCTATTTGGGTGGGACGGTTCGGTGTCCCGTTGGAACCTGACAAGCGGAGGGTCCGGTATTTTTTTAAATTTTTTTGGGGGAAATTGCATGTTTCCCAAAAGGGTGGAGGCAGGTTCCCGGTGGATAATTAAAAACCCTTTACGTTGGGTGGGGGGGTTTGTTGGTTTGGCAAGTTTCCCTTGGGAGTGCTTCGTTGTTGGGGAAATAAATTTTGCGGCAGAATTATGCCGAGGGGGGGGGTTTTTTTTGTCGAAGGTTGGCCATGCGAGTCAGGCTGGCAAAACCCCACCATTTCGTGCGGGCTTGTAGCACGGGGGATTTGGGGGTTGGGGCCCCCAGTTTTTGGGGAACTAAAGGGGGGTTAAATTTTCTGCACGGGAATTGTCAAACCCAGAAATTGATATTTCAGGAGCGGAGGTAGCTCGGGTTTGGGGCCATTTGGGGGCGCGCGGTGGGCCCGGGCCCCCGTGGCCAGAGGAATGGGGTTCTTCCGGTTTTTAGGAATTGGCGTTCCGGAATTTTTCTATCGTATTGGGGGTGGAGGGGGGGCGGACTTTTCGGGATCGGAAGGTTCCTTCTTTTGTGAAACCCTTGGGGGGGTTTTGGCAATTAAACAATTTTGAGGCCCTCTTCCCCAGTAGTGCGTTTTTAGGGTTTGTTGGTGTTGAGGGTTGGGGGTCAATTCGGGGGTTGGGCGAAACATGTCCGGGGTCCAAAAAATTTCTGTCGCTGATCTTTCTCGGTGCGGGGAGCTTTTCCCGGCCTTGGGCTCCGCGGCGGCAGAGTAGGGGGAGGATTTCCCCAGTCATCATGGCCGTGGCCTTCGGGACGCGACCGTGTTTCGGATCTTTGTAGGGGGACCGGGGGTGCGTATGAGGCAGCCTGGGCGCATTGGGGGGATTGGATCAGGGCCCCTGGGTGATGTGGTATCGGAAGAGGATCAATCGGGGCTTGTTGTGTTGGTGGGTCACCCCGGGGCTTGGGTGGTGGTGTCAATCTCCAGATTTTATCGGGGCAGCGTTTGGGTTCAGTTTTGGCGGCTGCGGATTTGAAAAGGGAGTTTGGGGTTCCGGGCCCTTCGGGTTATGGGCGGGGTCAGGGTAAGAGATTTCCGGGGCCGGGGGTTTTCCCCCTTGCTGGAGAGGCTGGGGGAGTGTTGGCGAGGTTGCGCTCGGGGGGAGAGGTGGGCTGTTCAGGTGCTTTTGCGTTAGCGTTTTTTTGGGGATTGGGGAGGGGGGAGTTTGGGTCTCCTAGGGTTAAGGGGGGGGGGGGCTTCAACAGGAGGATGTCCGATATCGGGGATGCAATTTTTTGGCTCGGCGGGGGCGAAAAACGGATCAAAACGGGAGGGGGAGGGGGTAACCCTGCGGCGGTAAGGGGCTGCAAAGTGCCCAGTGCGGTGTTTGCGGGGGAAAATGGGGTTTTTCGAAGGGCCCCTGCTTTAGCGGGTGGGAGTATCTTTTCCCCTTTCCAGTTCCCCCGCGGTGTTTAGGGGGTGTTTGGGGGGGGGTTGGGGTTTATCCCACCCCTTTTTGCGCCCATTCCCTTTCTACCGAGGGTGGGGGTGGGGGCCTAGTGGCGTGGTTTTTCGTAGGATCGGGGGATGGGGGTCGGGAAAAGGTTTTACTGTACACCGGAGCATTGCACTTGATGGAGGGTTGGGGGGGTTTTTGGGAGGGGGGTGCGCTTGTTTTGTTACCAGTTGTTTTTCTTTGTTCCCCATTGCCCCCCGTTCCTGGGTTTGATCCTTGGGATTTTTAGACATTGGGGTGCTGAGGAGCACACATGCGGCCCGGTCGGCCGCCAAAATTTGGGCTTTCCCCAAAGGAGGGCGGTGGTGCGCTGGCTCGGACGGCGCGGGGTGCGATGGGTTTGGAGTGGTCCCAGAGGTGATCGGTTTGCAGCTTGGTGGCCTCCAAACATTCTTGGTTACATTTGGGGGAATGATTTGGATCCCCGACATCGAGGGATTTAAATCGGAGCATTAAAAACATTATTGCGTTTTTGGGTTCATTCCCGGGGGTTGATTGTCGTTTGGGCGGGCAGTTTTAACACTAGGGGGGCCGCTCGGGGAGAAGTTGAATAAGGCAAGGTAAAAGTGAATAGGTCGGTTTTCCAATTTTTTGGTAGGAATGGGGAGTGGTTAGGATCTGGATTGGATCTGGCGTGGACAATTTTTTGGCGGGCAAAGGGGGACATTGACTGCTTGGGTTTTTGACCCCTTGGGCTTTGGGGCCTTTAGGAAGGGGTTGAGAAGCCCCCGGCCTGGTGGGGGTCGCATGCATGAGGGGTTCATGGCATTCGTGGTGCGGCGGGGGTTCTTGGAATTGGACGGGAGATCGTAGGGAGTTTCGGGGTATGATTCCCCATGGGTTTGGAAATGGGAATGACCTGGCAAGGTGGTGGGCTCTTGAGGCTGAAACCCTGTAGAGCAAAAGGGGGGACATTTGTATGGCTTTGGGCCCCGAGCCAGTGGTACGGCTGGAGATAAATGGTGGTTTGGTTCCCTTCGGGGATTTGGTCGCCGGGTTTCGTTGGTGGGTTCCAAGGAACCACTGCCCCATCTGGTTGTGGTATTCATGGAGTTAATGTTTACAGTTCTTTGGGAAGGTATATATGTAATTTTTGTTCGATATATTATATTTTATTATATATATAATATATATAATGTATATATATTGGAAATGTGGGGTTGTGTTGGTGGGTACATATATCGGTATATATATATATATATATATTTTTAAAATATATTATATATATATAAAAAATATGAGAGTTTATGTTATAATTTTATATGGCACTTTATTTATTTTGTATTTTTGTTAAATAAATCAGCTGCTGTGGGCCATTTTTTAACCAATTGGTATTAAGTCTTTTTATTTTTAAGGGGGTCACCGCAGGGAAGGGTAGGTATGGGGGGCGGAGGTTTGGAGGGGGTGGGGGGGGACTGGGTTGTTTGATCGGGCTGGTAGTGCATCAGCGCTGCAGAGGTCATGTCTTTCTATTGCACATGAATCCACACTTCTGCATTGTGGGCTCTGCTATCAGGTGATACAGGTGTCTAATAGGATTCCTGCCCACAAATGAAGATGGTCGTTCATGGGCTGAGAGTCCTTGCCATTGTTTACCTCCACTAACTTCTCGCTCTTTTCCTGCAGATGTTTTATACACTTGAAAACCACAAAAACATGAAAAACACTGTTAAGATGGCCAAGGAGTCAATGGAAAGAGAGGTAAGAGAGCGGTGCCATTAGGGCAATACTGATAGTACACCTGTCAGGGGCTCATTCATCCCAGCCTTTGGTTGGGGGGAGTTATAGGAACTGGGGGGCCCAAATGTCTTCGCTGTATGGGGCACTGAAATGACTCATGGCAGCCTTGGCTCTTTTTCTTCTGTTTCACTTAAAGGGATTGTTCAGGGTTAGAAAAGTATGGTCCATTTCTTATAGAAACAGTCCAGGGGTTGCTCCAGTATTGCAGCTTATGGGTGGAACAATTTCTGGAATTAAGCAGCCATGTTTTCTATTCCTGTGAAGCCCCTTTAAGTACTACTCTACACATATTAACTTATATAGGACTTTTCCCGTGTTTCCCTAGAGCAGCGCTTAAGATCCGCCATGATCATGGCCCAAATTATTTAGTTTTGGGGGACCCCTTGAAATCTTTCATTTTTTGGTTGCGAAAGCTCCCCCCTCTTCTAGTGTCACCAATGACTTGTAATAGGTCTTCATACAGTCTTAGTACCAGGGATTCATTAGGACAGTTTCCCGTCATAAAGACTGGTCTGTAGCCAATAGCGAACTCTTGAATCATCATTACCGCATAGGTTTGAAAATGATGTCATTGGCCAGTGATAAAATATAACATCCGCACCGCGGCTATGTCAAGCCCAAGTCATCTGATCTGTGACCTTTTGGTCCTCCTCAGGCTCCCATCACATCTTCCCATTTAAGATCTTGGGGTCACTCCCTCTAAGATGAGGGTCAAGGTCGGTGCGGAGGCCTGTCGTCTTCTGGAGGAGAAATGAGCAGAAATTTAAAGGGGAAAGCAACATCCCGGAGAAGCAGAAGTTTATAGAGGAAGCGAAGACTCTACTGGACCAAAAAAGTGGAAAAATTCTGTGCCGAATACTCCAAGCGCTTCATGAAGTGTGCAGTAGGGGTGGGATGTGCAGTCGTGGGGGGGTCCTCACTTTGGCTGGAGGAGCCGTCGGAGCAGCTGTGGCTGGAACAGTCCTGGGCGTTGAGGCCATAGCCACTGGTGCCATTGGGGGGTCTCTGGCACTCGGGGCCATTGGAACTGGAGTCGGAGCAGGTGTAGGAGGGGCCATTGGACATAATGAGAAGAAAAGGGGTCGAACAAGTGATGATGGGGGTTTAAAAACAATGGGTCAACGCAGAAGACACCCAGCAGCTGGTGTCAAAACCAAAGTGAACGTTGATGCCCATCCCCTGTAGCACAAACACCATGCGGCTCTCGAAGAAGACGTGCGGACAAAAAAGCTTTTTCTAAGGGTCGACTTATCAATGTCTTAATTTATTATAGATTTTGTGGGACATTGTGGCCCCTTCATTTTCTTTTCCATGGGGCTCATGCCTTATGCTTCCTCTGGATGAAATTTTGGGTGGTGTTTGGTTTTTCTCTTCTAGGGGGCGCTGTACAGAACTGACTTTTTAAATTTTGCATTTCACTAATTTTCTGTTTGTACTTGACCAAAGTTTTTTAAGAAAAATGAACTAGTTTGACAAGAAGAAGACTCCTGAGGATGTTCAATGATCAGATAAGCAATGGGTGGCGCCTCAGATGTTTACAGACGGTGCCTGTGTGGCCACGTTTCTCTCCCTAGTTCTCAGAATTTGTGGGGGCCCGAGAGTAGGACTTCCCATCACCTACTGTAAGGCCAGCCACATTAGACACATTGACTCTTCTTACTGTAGATACATCGAGTCCCTTGGGGTCTGTGAAAAATTTTATGCTATATTTTCTGTAAATTGAAATAAATTTATAGATTACAAAAATTAAAAATAAAAAAATAATGAAACATTTCCCAAAATGTTTCATGTAAAATAAATCAGTGGAATAAACAAATTGTAATTTCTTGGCCGAACTTGACAGGACACAATTATTAGTAAGGTTAACTATGTTGGTGGCTGATTAAGTCCCAAAATATATCTTTTCTGATATGAAGCTCCCAATCCTCTCTGCCCCTCACACATTGTTTAAAAGGTTCATCTGTGAATTTCATGATGTCCATAGGAAAAATAAAAACCAGCATTTATGTGAAGAAGTAAATATAGTCCCACTACCGTTCATGCTTGTTTCTTTTCTTATTCCATCTACATGAGATCTACTTTTTTTGAAGTGAGAATTGTCCTGGTTGTGGAGTGTCCAGTCGTTCTCCCACAACTCTTTCCTAACCGCCCCTGATGTTGCACTGATGTTACAATCTAGGACAGTGTTTCTCAACTCCAGTCCTCAGGACCCCACAACAGGTCATGTATTTCGTGGCTTTCCCTTAGCATTGCCACAGTGATTTCATTATGCCGCACAGGTGATTTAATAAGGTCAGTGCATTCTTTGGGAGATCCCTGAAAACAAGACCTATTGAGGGGTCCTGAGGACAGGAGTTGACAAATACTGATCTAGGACATCTATTCAACCATCCCTTACTGTCTCCTATCCCTGCTCAGCCCTGTAGACCCTTACATCCTCGATTCTCAACATGTATACCTCATGTCCCCCTGCACCCCTGCTCCTCTTCACTTCCCTGGTTGCCTGCACAGGCTGTGGGTGGTTAACAGGGCACCAATCAGTTTATTGTAACCCATGGATAAAACTACCATTCTTTCCATGCCTATAAATATGTGTAATACAGTTTACAAATAAATTAAATATAAAATATATATATATATATATATATATTATTATATATATAAATATATATATATAATATATATATATATATACAGTCATGGGCCAAAAGTTTTGATAATGACACAAATATTAAATTTTCAACATGATCTGTTGCCCTCTGTTTTTATGTGTGTTTGTGTCAGATGTTTTTTTTATCACCATACAGAAATATCAAGTGCAATCATATTG
This sequence comes from Phyllomedusa bahiana, assembly GCA_025379985.1. NCBI lineage: Eukaryota > Metazoa > Chordata > Amphibia > Anura > Hylidae > Phyllomedusa > Phyllomedusa bahiana. Next base: position 9,870 of record JAODAL010013298.1, on the reverse strand, counting down.
TGTGTATTAACAAAAGCTTTTATTAGACAGTTAGAATAAGTTAATGCAGGCAAGTCAATATTTGCATTTGTTGACCCATCCTTTCTTCAGGACTCTTTGCAATTGTGTCCCTGGCATCTCTCAATCAACTTCTTTGACCAAATCCTGACTGATATTCATCCCATTCTTGCACAATCCAATGCTTTCTATTTTGACACAATTTGTTGTTTTGTTTGTCACCCGTCCTCTTGATGGATAGACCACAAGTTCTCGAATGGATTAAGAACTTGGGAGTTTTCCAGGCCATGACCCAAAATCTTCTATTTTTAATGTTCCCTGAGCACCAATTACGTTATCACCTTTGGCTTTATGGCAAGGTGCTCCATCATGCTGGAAAAACTGCATTGTTTGATCACCCAAACTGCTCTTGGACGGTTGGAGAAGTTTGCTCTGGAGGACGATTCTGGTACCCAATTCTTTATTCATGGATGTGTTTTTTAGGCAAGACTGTTTAGAGAGCCGATTCCCTTGGCTGAGAAGCAACCCCACACATGAAATGTTTTTACGTATGCGTTTTACAGTTGGCATGAGACAAGACTGGTGTGTATCGGCTCACCTTGTCTTCTACCGAACAAGCTGTTTTTTCCAAGATGATCCAAACATTCGGAAAGGGATTCAATCAGAGAAAATTACTTTACCCCATCCTCAGCAGTCCACTCCCTGTACCTTTGGCAAGAATATCAGTCCGGGTCCCTGATGGTTTTTCTGGAGAGAAGTGGCTTCTTGGCTGCCCTCCTTGACACCAAGCCTTGCTCCATGAGTCTCCGCAGTCTCACAGTGCGTGCATAAGCACTCACAACCTGCCTGCTGGCCATTCCTGAGCAAGCTCTGCACTGCTGGTATCCTATTCCCAAGCTGAAACACACTTTTTAAGAGACGGTCCCTGGAGCTTATGCTGTCTTTGCTTGGGCGCCCTGGAGCCTTTTTGGCAACAATGGAACCTCTCTCCTGATTACATTTGATGATCGATAGATTGTTTGACTGAGGTGCAATCTTTCTAGCTGCGATACTCTACCCAGTTAGGCCATTTTTTGTGAGTGCAAAGAAGACAGCACGTGTTTTCTTTAGAAGATAACCATGGTTTTAACAGGAGAGAAACAATGAATGCCGAAGACCAGGCCCTCCTTTTAAAGTGTCCAGTGAGGGATTCTTACTTAAATCATGACAGATTGAAACTCCAGCCCTGTCCTCATCAACACCGACACCTGTGTTAATGGAGCAATCCACTGAAACGAATGTTAGCAGGTCCTTTTAAGGCAGGCCTGCAATGAAGTTGAAATTGTGATTTGAGGGGGAAAAATTCATTTCAAGGGCAAATAATTGACGTTTTGCAATTAATTGCTTGTTAAGCTGAATCACAATCTTATATAACATTACTGAGTATACAAAATTGCCAGTTATAAAACATGATTGCATTAAGACTTTGTAAAAAATAACATTGTGTATCAATCCTCAAAACTTTTTTGGCCATGAATGTATAAGTATTCGAGGCAGAGTGACCTCTGGGTAGTTCTGCAACGTTTCTGCCATTTTGTTAGAAATTTTATTAATTGGTAAGGTTACTAGAGGCGGGCAGCCGGAGATCCACCACCAAGGGTACCTGCCATTGTGGGATAGGAGATATGTATTTGTAAACCACACTAAGTGGTTGGCAACTGTGTAATAGTTAGTTTGCTTTACAGCCTGTTCCTGGGTCGGCTCTTATTGGGAGTAGAAAATTTGGGAAAAAGGGGGTGTCATCTAAAAATATGAAAAAAATTTGAGATTCTTTTTTTTCATTTTTTTGGGCCCAAAAAATGCTCAAGCCACTCCGGCTTAAAAGGGGATCTCAGGGGGTGGTCTACTCTATCTTTTCCTCACTGGGGTAAAAACTTCAGCCTCTAAAGTTCCCAAAACGGCCCCAAAAGCAGAGGAAAAATAAAAAAGCACCAACCTTACAAAGCATAGTGAAATTGATATAAACCTTGGGGGTGGGCGTGGTGCGAAAACCAAGGTGGGTGTCTCCCCCCGTTTTCCAGGTCATTTTTGTGCAACCCCTGGAACCTTTTAAAGGGCCCCCTGCTGCTCAGGGGAAAAGGGGGAGGTCTGCTACCGGAGGGGAATGGGGGGTAAAACACCCTGACGGTCCAAGAGAGGGCTGAAATGTGGTGGATCATCACTATATATTTATATTTTTCTATTATGTGTGTACTTGTATGCAGGTAACCGTATCCCCATAATAATCGTTGCTGTGGGGAGTTGGCATCACCCTTTTTCCCTGTAACTAGAGTAATCCAAGAAAGGTGGGTATTCACCCCCGCAGAAATCAGTTTTTTTGATATGGGAAATGGTGTGACCTACATGGGGCCCAGGGCAATCCCTGCCCCCAGGCTGTGGGGAAAAGCATTCATGATACTTTACTTGGCACCACTATTATATAAAGAGCGTAGGCACTTTTTTGACTGCTACAGGGGGGGGAGCTTACCCCCGGGATCATACTTGCATAGCTGTTTTGTTGTCTTTATATTCCTGTTAAATTTCAAAAAATTTAGTAAATCGCCAGAAAAATGTTCATGGACGACACCACCAAAGGGTTGGGGGTTTTTTGTGGTCTTTAAAACCCCTTTATGGTGCTAAAAGGTTTCCGTAACCCAATATAATCTTTACTGGTAGGGAATAATATAATCTTTTTTTTCGATTAAAAATTTTCCTCCATTTTTTCAGGTATTTTGTCTACAGTCATGGGTACTACGGGAGTCCGGTTACCATTGGGATGGGAAATGTAGGTTTGTTCTTAAGTTAATTTTTATGTAGGCGGAAAAAGGGAAATTTAAAATTTAAATCCCGCACAAAAGAGTTTTTTTTTTTTAGTTTTGGGGCATGCGGGGGAAATATTTTTCCATTTGTTTTGCTGTTGTGCCTCTATTTAAAATTTCACTCATTTTTACTCATGGCTGCTTGGCTGCTGGAAATTGTCGTTCCACAACTCTATCTCTGTAGAACAAAAAACAAGGGGCCGCACACCCCCAAAATCTCTTTTTTCTGGGGACAGATGTAAGTCGGGGAACGGTGTAAGTCGGGGACTGTGTACATATCCCTTTCTGTCTTCATTTCATTTTGGGGGTGCATGTGATTGGGGTTTGGTCTGGCAAGCTTTTTAAGCGTGGGAACTTTCCTGAAAGTCTTACATGTATTATCATGCATGCGGTTGGGGGGCTATAGAAATTCTAATCCTTTAACTTTGTTGTAGCCTTACATGTTTGGGGGGTCGGGTTGTGTTTGGTGGTTTTAAGCCCCTTACAGAAAGTGTATAAATTTTTCTTTGTACTGTCTTCATGCATTATGGGTGTTCAGTGTTGGTTCTAAGCGCCTCTACTTTTCCCATCGGGAAACTAAGTTGTTTTTTCTTTTGCTTTTGTAGGTGAGAGTGTTTGGGTGGTTAAGTCCTTTAGACGTGGGGTTTTTAAAGTTTTTATGCTTTTCATGTTTGTGCGTCATTGCTATTTGGGTTAAGCATTTCATACATTTTCGACGGACTAATCCCCTTTGTCCCTTTCTTAATGATTAGTGAGGTGCTGGTGATGGGGGTTAAAGGGCGTTTTTAAGCGGGGATCTTTGTCTACTGCTTTTTAATGATTAGTGAGGTGGGGGGAGTGTTTGGTGGTCTATAGCACCTTTACAGTACAGGCCCGTATAATGTCCTTTTGTACTGCTCTTCATGATTGTGAGGTGCATGCAGTTTTGGCCCTATGGCCCCCCCTCATACAGTCCCGGACTAAGGGTCAGTATGCTCTTCGTTTTAGTGGGTGCAGCAGGGGATTGGTGGGGCTTTAGCCCTCTCTACAGTTAGGGGGACTTTATGTTCGTATGCTCTTACATTTTTTTTGTGAGGGGAGCAGTGATTGGTGGTCTATAGCCCTTTTAAAGAAAATTTTCCGGAAACTAAGCCCTTGTCGCTCTATGTTTTAGTGAGGTGCAGCAGTATTGGTTTTAGCCCCTCTTACAGTACAGTGCGGGTTTTACATTCCCTGTACTGCTTTCATGTATTAGTGAGGGCTTCGTGATTGGGTCAAAAAGCCCCTCTTACAGTAAGGGGTACCAAATGTCCTTATGCTTTACATTTTAGTGAGGGCTGCGTGATTGGTTTTTTAGGCCTCCTTTCAGTACAGTGCGTATACTGTCGGTCGTTTTCCTGTTTAGTGAGGTACATGAGTGATTGGTGGTCTTAAAACCCTCTTCAGTAAGTGCGGTACTAATGTTCGAAATGCTTTAAGTATTAGGAGGTGCTTCAGGTTTGGGGTTATGCGCTCCTACAGTACAGTGGGGTTTACTAATGTCTTTTCCTCTTTTTAAAATTTATTAGTGAGGTGCATGCAGTGATTGGTTTATGGCTCCTCAGTACGTGGGGTACTAAATGCCCGACTGTTCTTAATGTTTAGTGAGGTCATGCAGTGATTGGGGTCATTAACCTCTCTTCAGAACAGTGCGGTTACAAATGTTTGTACTTCTTAATGTTTTGAGGTGCATGCGGGGTTTGGGGGGGGTCTATACCTCCTAAGTACGTGGGAACAAGGTTTCGCTTTTTTACTGTATTTAGTGAGGGGAGCGTGATTGGGGTTATAGCCCCTCTTACGTACAGTGGTAATAAATGTCCTTTTTCTTTTTTAATGTTTAGGGGGCTGCAGTGATTGGGGTTTTTAGAACTCTCCTAAGTACAGTGCGTACTATGTCCTGTATGCTTACATGTATTAGGGGGTTTTGGGGCAGTGATTGGTGGTTTTATGGGCCTCTCAAGACAGTGGGGTTTATAATGTCCTGTTGTCTTACATTTATTAGTGAGGTAAAGCAGTGATTGGGCTATGCCCTCTTAAGTACGTGCGGTACTACATGCCCTGTACGCTTTTAATGTATTAGTGGGTGCAGCATGTTTGGTGGTTATAGCCCTCTCTACAGTACAGTGCAGTCTAATGTCCTGTAGCTCTTACATGTATTGTGAGGGGGAGAAAGTGATTGGGGTCTATAACCCCTTTTCAGTACGTGCGTATAAAGTCCCTGAAATGTCTTATGTATTGTGGGGGCATGCGTAAGGTGGCCCAAAGCACCTCTCACGTACGTGCGGTATTAGTCTGAAACCCCCTTTAATGTTTAGTAGGTGATTGCATGATTGGTGGTTATAGCCCCTCCTACAGTACAGTGCAGTACTCATGTCCGTACTGCTCTTCATGTTTAGTGGGGTGCAGGCGGGTTTTTGGGGGTCTTAACACCTCTCTTACAGACAGGCAGTATTTCATGTTGTACTGCTTTGATGTATTGTGGGTGCATGAGGATTGGGGTCTATGCCCCTCTTAAGTACAGGGGAGTATAAGCCCTGTAGTCTTATTTATTGTGAGGTGCAGAAGTGAGGGGGCGGTTTAGCCACCTCCCCTTACAGTACGTGCAGTATTTACTTTGCCCTGTATGTCTTAATGTATTAGTGATTTGGGGCAGTGATTGGTGGTCATGACCTCTTACGTAAGTGCGGTACTCTGCCCTGTATGCTTTAATGTTTTTGTGAGGTGCGCGTGTTGGGGAGTATATGCCCCTCTTCAGTACAGTGGGGTATCACATGTCCTGTACCGCTCTTATTTTGTTTTGTGGGTGCTGCAGTGATGGGGTTATAGCCCCTTCTACGTACAGTGCAGTATACTTGTCCTGTACTGCTCTTAAAAGTTTTTAGTGGGTGCGCAGGATTGGAGGTTTTAAAAACACCTCTCTCAGTACAGTGCGTACTAATGTCCTGTATGCTTTGCAGGGTTTTAGTGGGTGCATGCAGTGATTGGTGGTCTATAGCACCTCTCTACGTACAGTGCGGGTACTTGTCCTGTACGTCTTATATGTATTAGTGGGTGCATGCAGTGATTGGCGGTCTTAGACCCTTTTAAGTCAGTGCGTACTACGCCCTTATGCTCTTACATTTTAGTGAGTGGGAGCAGTGTTGGTGGTCTATAGCCCCTCTCTACGAAACAGTGGGGGTTCTACTGTCCGGGTACTGTTTACATGTTTTTGTGGGTGCATGCAGTGTTTGGGCGGTCTTAGCGCCTCTTTTTACCCAGTGCGGGTACTAATGTCCGTGCGTTCTTAATGTATTAGTGAGGTATGCAGTGATTGGGGTCTATTGCCCTTCTTAAGTACAGGGGTCTACATGCCCTGTACTGTCTTAATGTATTGTGGGTGCAGCAGTGGATGGTGGTTTTATACCCTTCTACATCAGTCGGTACACATGTCTTTTCGTCTTCTGTATTGTAGGGCAGGCAGTGATTGGGGTCTATAAACCTCTCTACATTTTGGGTGGTTACATTCCGTACTGCTTTATGTATTAGTGAGGTGCTGCAGTGATTGGGGTTATAGCCCCTTTACAGTACGTGCGGGTACTAAGTCCTGTATGTCTTAATGTATTAGTGATTTTGAGCAGGATTGGGGGTCTATGACCTTTACGTACAGTGCTTTCTACATGCCCTGTTGTTTACAGGGATTTGAGTTGGAGCAGTGATTTGGGGTTTAGCCCTCCTAACCGTACAGTGGGGTTTTATACATGCCCTGTCTTCTTACTTTTTTTTAGTATGCAATGATTGGCGTTTTCTTGGGCCCTTTCTCCTCCCCCCCCCCCCCCCCACCGGGAATACAGGGTCCCGTTGCGCTTTACAGTTTTAGGAGGTGCATGCAGTGTTTGGAGTTTAGCACCTCTCTCGTCAGTGCGGTTTACATGTCCTGTTTTGCTCTTACTGTATTAGTGAGGGCATGCATGATTGGTCTTTCTCCTCTCTACAGTACAGGGGCGGTACTACATGTCCTGTATGCTCTTAATGTATTATTTGGGTGCAGGCAGTGATTGGTGGTTATGGGCCTCTCTAAGTACAGTGCGGTATATTTTCCGTACTGCTCTTAATGTTTTTAGTGAGGTCATAAGTGTTGGGGGTCTATAGCGCCCTCTACAGTACAGTGCGGTTTACTACAGTCCGTACTGCTCTTACATGTTTTTGTGGGTGATGCGTGATTGGTGGTCTATAGGCCTTTCCAAAGGGGAAATCCTGATTTCCCAGTTGACAAAAATCAGGGGTCTTTGAAAATTTTTTAGGAAACAGAAAGCCTAAAAAAATTTTTTCACATACAAGGATACAGCTCGATTTCATCAAAATTTGCATTTTTTTGGGACAAGAGTTTAAGGACAGTTTTGGGGTTAATTCTTGTTATTTTATGGGTGGTTTCGTTGGCCCCCACTTCCTTTTAGGTTTGGGTGGGATTTTCAGTTCATCTCACACTTCCGGTTCAGGCTGTGGACAGTTCTACAGCTGCAGGCTCCCCTTTCCCTTTCATGCTAGGGGAGGTTCTACACCTTCAGGCAATCACTCCTTTTTAGGTGGGGACGGTTCTACAGTTCGGCCCCCCACTTCTGTCAAGCTGTGAGCTTTTTTTCAACTTCGGCTCCCACTACCTGTTCGGCTGTGGGTGGTTCTAAAGCCTCGGGCCCAAAACTTCCTGTTTGCGTGGGTGGGGGGTTTTTTAAAAAGGTGTTGGAAAATTAGCTCTGTGTTCTGTTACAGTGATTTAGATTTTAAAACCTGTAGGCAAAAAAGTAAAGATCTAAAGAGTTAAATGTGTCTAAATTTAGTAACCAAGTCTTAGTCGGAAAAAGCCGCTTGGGAGCAATCGAGGGGGTGATTGGTAACTAGAGAAATTGTGTAAAAAGGAGTAGAAAAAAATTCCCCCTTATATCTTGAACAAAGCAAAAAACAGTGTTTTGGGGAATAACCTTCATTCCCCTTTTATTGTGGCGAAAGCCCCCTTTTAAAATGTCTGCTTGTCAAGTAGTACGGTCTTATTTCCCCTGGGGTTAGAGTACCTGTAATCTTTTTGCTCATGAGGGGAAAATTACACTGGAAACGGGTTTTCCCTTTTTCTGTTAAAATTGCTTTGTAGGGAACCCAAAATGGTTACGATGTGCGGCCCGGGTTTTCAGGATTCTGGTTTTTGGGTTTTGGATTCGGGGGATTTTTGGGGGTTTTGGGTTCTGGTTCTCGGATTCTGGGTTCTCGGTTCTGGGGTTTCGGATTCGGGGTTCCGGTTCTGGGATTTGGGGTTTGGGTTTCGGATTCTGGGATTTTTGGGTTTTGGGTTTTTGGTTTTGGGTTGGGTTTGGGTTTCAGTTTCTCGGGTTGGGTTTCTCGATTCTGGGTTTTTGGGATTCTCATTTTTCGGGTTCTGGGTTCTTGATTCTTGGGTTTTGGGGGGATTCTTGATTTTCGGGTTCTGGGATTTCTGATTTGGGGTTTGGGATTCCCCGGTTCTTGGATTCTGGGTTTCGATTCTCGGGTTTCCCGGGATTCTCTGTTCGGGTTCTGTTTCGGGGGTTCTGGGGTTCTGGGTTTTCGAATTTCTGGGTTTGGTTTTTCTTCCGGTTCTGGATTTTCGGGTTTGGACGCGGGTTCTCGGATTCTCGGGTTCCGGTTTCCCGGGGGTTCTGGGTTTGGGATTCTGGGTTCTCGGATTCAGGGTTTGGGTTCTCGGGTTTGGGTTCTCGATTTGGGTTTTGGGGGTTTTCCCCGGGTTTGTTCTCGGGTTTGGGGTTTTTTGATTTTTTGATTTCGGTTCTCGGGGGTTTTGGGTTGGGATTCTCGTTCTCGGGTTCGGGTTCTCGGGGTTCTGGGGTTCGGGGATTTCGGGATTCTGGTTTCGGGATTGGGGTTTCGATTTTTCGGGTTTGGGACTGGGTTCTCGGGTTCTGGGATTCTCTTTCCGGGGTTCTGGGATTTTGTTCTCTGATTTCTATTCTCGTTCTTGATTCTGGGTTTGGGTTTCTGATTCTGGATTCTGGATTTGGGTTCTCAGGCTCGGTTGGATTTTTGTTTGGGGTTTCCGGGGGTTCTCGGTTCCCGGGGTTTGGGGGTTTCTCTTTTTGGGGGGTTTCGGATTCGGGTTCTGGGGTTCTGGGACTTGTTTCTCGGGTTCGGGGATTTGGGTTCTTTTTGGGGTTTTTTGGGGTTCTGGGTTTGGGATTTTTTATTCTCGGGTTTTTGGGTTCTGGTTTGGGTCTGGGATTTTGATTCTGGGTTCTGGGATTCTCGGGTTTCTGGGTTCTGGGTTCTTGATTCTCGGGTTCTGGGTTTTCTTTGGTTCTCGATTCTGGTTCTCGGTTTCGGGTTTTGGGGATTGGGATTCTCTGATTCTCGGGTTTGGGTTTCTGGGTTCTGGATTCTCCGGATCTGGGTTTCCCGGGGTTTCGGAGGGGGCGGGGGGAATTTTTTACTTTAAACTCTTTTCACTTTCTCGTTTGACCCTTTTTTTGTTTTAGGATTTTGATCCGATTATCTTTTTTTTTGTCCTTTTTTTGGCATAAAGGAATCGTTTTAATAGTGTGGGGGTCATAAAACGTTGTCTCCCCCCTGAGGTCATTTCCCCTAATCCCCTTTTGTGTTGTGCGAGTATTGGAAAAAAGCACGTATCAGAATCCCCCTCCACTGACCCTTGTTGTATCACGTTGGGGGAAAATTTTTTTAAGGGGTTTTTACCAAACAAAAAATTTTGGGGGAAAATTAAAAATTAAAAAAGTAAATTTTACATTTCATTATTATAAATTCTGCAACGTTTGTGTTTTAGTGCTCCTTAGTGATCCATAGTGCAAGATCTCTCCAGGGGATACCAAGAGTGACCAGGCCCCAGTCCTGGCTGACATGCTCAGACATCACCTCTTCTAGGAGTACTGTCATTCTATTCCCGTAGTAATCACACACACTCACTGGAGGGTGTTCAACCCCGGTGTGTCATTTACTCCTTTCCTCTGTCTCTTTAGTAATCACACCCAGTCACTGCTGAACG
>JAODAL010013297.1:0-91907 GCA_025379985.1 Phyllomedusa bahiana | reverse complement strand
TTTTTTTTTTTGGGGGTCATCGGGTTTTCCTGCTTTTAAAAGTACACGCCAGCCTGGTTTTTAAAACCCCCCACTTAATGGCCCTGGGGTCATGCTGGGGCCCAGGACAGGTATAGTCAATGTCCAGTGAAACTAAAATGGTGGTTGAAAGACTCCTTTTTCCGGCACTTTTTATATGTGGGGGTCATGCAGGTTTGGGGCTCATGCTGTGGGCCAGGACAGGCATAGTCAATGTCCAGTCAACTAAAATGGTGGTTGAAAGACTCCTTTTTCCGGCACTTTTTAAATGTGGGGGTCATGCAGGTTTGGGCTCATGATGTGGCCCAGGACAGGTATAGTCAATGTCCAGTGAAACTAAAATGGTGGTTGAAAGACTCCTTTTTCCGGCACTTTTTAAATGTGGGGTCATGCAGGTTTGGGGCTCATGCTGCGTTCCAGGACAGGGATATTCAATGTCCAGTTCAAGTAACATGATGGTTCAAATCATACTGCCTTCTGTCACTTTTTAATTTGTGGGTGATGCAGGTTTAAGGGTCAGGCTGTGGTACAAGGACAGGGATAGTGAATGGTCTGTGACTTTTTTCTGTGACTTTTATAACCTAAGTGTGTTGCCTAAGATGTAGCACGTACCCATTTGACTGTTGTGGATGTTAATTTCAGCTTCTCCAGCCTTGTTTGGGTGTAATAATGAAGGTGTTGTTGCTCTCCCATAGACTTTAATGGTCATCGCACATAATCGATGCTCACTATCGAAAAACCTTATCGATAGCGGCCGACTATCGACTATTGATCGATCTCGATAGCCAACGCAATCGCTCAACACTAGTTTGAATACTTTAAGGGGTACTGTTTTTTAGATGGAGTCATTTATGGGGATATCTAACATACAGGCCCGTCAAACCCACATCAGAACTGGAATTGTCCCTAAAAAAAATCTGTGCTGCAAATTTTCTTGAAAAACTGAAAGATTACTGATAAAATTTATAAGCCCCCAAATGCCATTAAAAAATCCAAAAAGACATTTAAAAAATGATGCCAATATAAAGTAGACATGTGGTCGATGCTAGTTATAAACTATTTTGTGTGGTATAACTATCTTACACGCAATCATTTTTACAGATTAAAAATTGCAAATTTTTCCAAATTTTCACTAATTTTTTATATTTTTTCACAAACAAACAAGGATTTTATAGCGACACAGATGGTATAAGTGGAGACTGAAAGTCATCTTGGGGAAAAACTGACTGTCTGGAGGACAAGTATGTAGTGAACAGGAGTTGGACACTACTGAACTTTATTTGAACCCTATTTGCCTTGGGTTGAAATGATGCTGTATGTTCTTGCTGATGGTGAAAAATTGCAATATCATGCTGACACACTGACATTATCAAGGGTTAATTTACTGCACAGCCTCAGCAGAAGTAGTATACATCTAACACAAATATCAGTGGCACACTAAAGACTAAGTAAAACCTCAAGGTATATAGGAATATTGGAAATGCATTACTGCTAAGGAAAATATGAAAAACCTGGAACTCTTAGTTTACAGTATTTGATCAAAGATTGTATTAAGCTCACCTCCCAAAACGTCAAGGGGATCCCAGAGCAGGTGAGTCCCTACACTGAACATGTTACCTCACTAGGCGTCAATCCAGACTGCAACTTCAGGGAATGGTAGGAACTAGCAATTGGATTATCCTGCACTGGTTTAAAAGAGGCAGCTGAGTGCAGCAAGCCAATGAGATTGCCAATCTCAAATGGACTACAAAACGTAATAAGGCTGTGCACATCTAAAATATACTCTGAAAAACGCAAGCATAGGTGCACACTGAAAAGGCAATAGCATACATCTAACACAAATATCAGTGGCACACTAAAGACTAAGTAAAACCTCAAGGTATATAGGAATATTGGAAATGCATTACTGCTAAGGAAAATATGAAACCTGGGACTCTTAGTTTACAGTATTTGGGAGGTGGGAGGTGTAGATGTATGCTATTGCCTTTTCAGTGTGCACCTATGCTTGCGTTTTTCAGAGTATATTTTAGATGTGCACAGCCTTATTACGTTTTGTAGTCCATTTGAGATTGGCAATCTCATTGGCTTGCTGCACTCAGCTGCCTCTTTTAAACCAGTGCAGGATAATCCAATTGCTAGTTCCTACCATTCCCTGAAGTTGCAGTCTGGATTGACGCCTAGTGAGGTAACATGTTCAGTGTAGGGACTCACCTGCTCTGGGATCCCCTTGACGTTTTGGGAGGTGAGCTTAATACAATCTTTGATCAAATACTGTAAACTAAGAGTCCCAGGTTTTTCATATTTTCCTTAGCAGTAATGCATTTCCAATATTCCTATATACCTTGAGGTTTTACTTAGTCTTTAGTGTGCCACTGATATTTGTGTTAGATGTATGCTATTGCCTTTTCAGTGTGCACCTATGCTTGCGTTTTTCAGAGTATATTTTAGATGTACACAGCCTTATTACGTTCAGCAGAAGTAGTAGGCGGGAGTAATAGGGAGACGTAGGTGGTGCCAGAAGATATAAATTAATGAGACAAGTAGTGTTGTGAGGAGTTGGAGTTATGTTACCACCAGAATGGGGATAACACTGGCCGGCTACGGACCAGCTCCAACTTCTCCTCTTAGCCTCATAGCAAAGAAAAGCAAAGATGACAAGGATTCTGACAAGGAGCAGCATAACCAGTGGATTCATGAAGAAAACCGATCCCAAGACAGACCGTGCAGCAGTTGGTGATTAGCTTGCTGCTGTCCTAACCCAACACTTATTCATTCAAAAAACAAAATATGGTCAACACATCCATTTTGAAGAATAAATATATAGCTGCATCCAGATTGGTCTGTGCACTCCACCCACCTGTACAGGTTCCTTAATTAGATCAGGTTATAGCTGGAATCTTCTCTCCCTGAAATGTGGAGGTCTGAACAAACACCAGGAAAGGCAGCATGTAGTGTAGGTTCCCATCTGAATTGGAGTCACCTTGCCGCGGTAGGTGGGCATTTATAGTTTTGATCAAAAATGCACACCAAGAACTTCAAAATTGTCATATATTCCACAGTAACAGTAATGCTTTTCCAAAAAATTCTTATGTCCTCTTTGATGGTTTTTTTAGTGCCTGTAGAGTGCTGCTGATATTGTATTGTGTTTGCATTGCTATTGGTTGCCACATCAGCGTGCACCTATACATTTATTCTTCAAAATGGATGTGCTGACCCTATTTTGTTTTTTGACTGTTTACATGGGGAAGTGGCTGGTTCCCATCTTGGTCTGTACACTCCACCCACCTGCACAGGTTCCTTAATCAGATCAGGTTATAGCTGGAATCTTCTTTCCCTGAAATATAGAGGTCTGTAGTAGATTCCCACCTGAATTGAAGTCACCTTGCCTAGTAGGTAGGCATTTACTGTACAGTTTTGATCAAAAATGTACACTAAGAACCCTCAAAATATTCATATATTCCACAGTAGCAGTAATGCTTTTCCAAAAAATTCTTATGTCCTCTTTTGTCTGTTTTTTACTGCCTGTAGAGTGCTGGTGATTTTGTGTTGTGTTTCCAACACTTATTTATAGCAGAGATATATAGAAGATTCCACATCACCTGGGGTTAATGGAAGACTCCTTGTTTGACTTAGTCTGTATCATTATGGGACTTTATTTAGAATGCTACATACTGATGTGGGCTATGCGAAGATGTAGGAAAAGTTATACACTGAAAGCCTTGCTTTGTGTGCAAGAACTTGCTGGGAGTAAAGAAGTTATCTGTTTTGCACCCCATTCTGTCTCCTGCTTTTTACTTTGCATCTAACACCAAAGACACCTCCACCTCCATCTTACTCCATACAGACTGTGTCCCATGGGAATATTGGAGAAACAACGCCTACTACCTAAAGCAAACCCCCACTTCACTGTAAGGTTCCCAGAGGAGCATGAGAGGACTGAGTGAAAGCCATCGTGATCTAACTACAACTCCCATCCTCTCCTCTGCCACATCTGGGTGAGTAGAGATTGTCATGGTTCTCTAGACCCAGTAAGAGAGCAAAGAGACCACTACACTGATAGTTATTTTCATCTCAAGATACCAAGTGTAAGTTTAATCAACATTCATTATTGTGCCACTTTTTGTGAAGTATAACCATTAAGGTTGCTGTGTCTCTATGCCTTTCCAACAGGTTTCCACACTCTTACTCTTTGGCAGTGACTGGATGGGACACAATAACGCTACTTGGGTTAGCAGTTATAATTAAATGAACCGTACAGGTAATAATAAAAAAACCAAACACTACAGAATATAAAATATTTTTAGGATTGCCTGGATTTTTACATTATATATGGATAATCATATGTTTGTTCCTGACTTGCAGGCTTTTCATATAACTCATGAACTTTTTGTCTAATTTATCAAGTTTCTTTTATGTAAAATTACAGCCATTGAAATATGTACGTTTTTTTCCCCTGGATAAAAGGCAACATAAATATATCGAAGTATAAATCAAGGGTGTAATCATAAAACAGATGATAGCTTTAGGGCTTTAAATGCATAGAATATTTTTTTTATATATAAATAAATCTAGTTCTGTACCCAAATACAAACCAAAGTATTTTAGGGAGGATATCAAACATTAAGACAGTTGACCATTACAGGACAGCCCAATGGTCTTTGCTGAGCCTCAGGCTTTTAGTCTATTGAAGCAAACCATAGCTATTGTTGTACAGGATTTGCAGCAAAGGAATAAAGAAAGACCCATCCTTTTGTTGATGCTGCAATAAATGTTCATCATGGTGCTCCAATCCTGGCTGTTATAGTGGGTTTGTAGCTATAAGGAATAGCTATATAGTAAACAAGATCCATATGTAACCTGGAATGAAATCAGATCCAACTGTCAGGAAAAGAAAGGCTCAATATAGCTCTAAGACCCTCTTCACATGTCTTTTTTTTTTTTTTCAGTAACTTCAAAGGACTTGTCTCACATCCTGTTATCACAAACCAACACCCAGCTTCAGACTCACACTTCCTGGTTAGTCTGTGGGCGGTTCTACTGCAGTGATTGGCATTTCAGCTCTTGTTTGTTAATAACCTAAATAAACAAGCTCCAGTTTAATTGATAACAAACAGCAGGGAGTGAAATCACCATGTGGCTGCTGTAGCAAAAAGAGCAGAGAGATGTGGTCGGTAAACCTGGGGGAGCTGGTGTACAGAAGCAGGAGGTAAGAACTATTCTAACTGAAACCAAGCAAAACACCAATGCATTTGCATAGCAGTCCTTATTTACCTTTGCCTACATGTTTAACCCCTAATGCACCTTGACATTTCTGTACGTCATGGTGCAGTGAATGCACCATGGTGTACAGGAATGTCATTACTATCGTGTGGGCACATGAGGTGTGCCCGCAAGATCACTGCAGTGGTAAGACGATGATTGAGTGCCAGGCTCCTGCAGTTGCTGTTGGGAGTGGAGATAACTCTGTTTTCGGAGATTTAACCCCTTAGCTAAGGAGTATGACAGAGGGAAGGGGCTCCCTCTGTCCTCCATGGGAACAGCCACAATGCGACCGTGGAGTCCCAGATAGAGATGGGCGAGTCGATTCTAACGAAGTGGAATTCATTTGGAATTTCAGGAAAACTTTGGTTCTGCACGAAGCCGAAGTTTAGCTTGATTTGCGGGAACGAAGCATCTTTATTATT
The DNA here is from genome assembly GCA_025379985.1 of Phyllomedusa bahiana. Classification (NCBI taxonomy): domain Eukaryota; kingdom Metazoa; phylum Chordata; class Amphibia; order Anura; family Hylidae; genus Phyllomedusa; species Phyllomedusa bahiana. The sequence continues at coordinate 86,205 of JAODAL010013297.1, read as the reverse complement.
GGTAAAATGGCCGCAAGCACATGGCGTTACATGGGGCAGAGAACTCTTTGAGGAAGAAAGTAACACCCTCAATGACATGTGCAGACATGAAGCCAATTAGCGACCAGTGGGCTTCTGTGACATCACAGCCCTATAAATATGGATGCCATCTTAAATCCTCACACTTCTCACTGTCTGTCCTGTCATAAACATCTAGCTGCTGCTGCACTATATTGAACTTATTATAAAACAAACTCATTTTATCAGCGACTGGGTGGAAAACCATAACAAGTGTGTGTCATTTGCACACTTGTTATTTAACCAGCATTAATATTTTCTTGTAGTTTTTGGGGTATTCTCCCTAAAGTCCAGGGTGGGTGTACTTTTGTCCCATATATGCCTAATTTACATCTGGTTGTTCTGCAGTGTATTTAATACCCAAGGCTTTATTTAACCCCTTGATTGTGCGTTAATTAGCACTAAAATATAGGGTGTCCTTTTTTATTTTGTCCCAATTACGTCTAATTTACATCTGGTTTTTCTGTAGGGCATTTCATACCAAAGGCATAATTTAACTTCTTGATTGTGTGGTAATTTTGAGTAAAATACAGGGTGTCTTTACTTTTTTGTCCTCTATACGCCTAAATAGCATCTGGTTTTTCTGTACGATATTTCATACACAAGGCTTAATCTAACTTCTTGATTGTGCAGTAATTTGGACAAAAATACAGGGTGTCTTTACTTTTTGGTCCTCTATACGCCTAATTTACATCTGGTTTTTCTGTACGATATTTCATACACAAGGCTTAATCTAACTTCTTGATTGTGCGGTAATTTGGACAAAAATACAGGGTGTCTTTACTTTATTGTCCTCTATACGCCTAATTTACATCTGTTTTATCTGTACGATATTTCATACACAAGGCTTAATCTAACTTCTTGATTGTGCGGTAATTTGGACAAAAATACAGGGTGTCTTTACTTTATTGTCCTCTATACGCCTAATTTACATCTGGTTTTTCTGTACAATATTTCATACACAGTGCTTAATTTAACTTCTTGATTGTGCGGTAATTTTGACCAAAGTACAGGGTGTCTGTATTTTTTGGTCCTCTATACGTCTAATTTACATCTGGTTGTTCTGTACGGTATTTCATACCCAAGGATTAATTGAATTTTTTGATCAAACAGTATGTCAGACAGAGAGGTGGTAGGCCCTTCACATGCGAGTGGCAGTGGCACAAACGTTCCTGGACCAGACACAGGTTGCCACACAGTAAGGGAACGTCGCACCAGGGGTGACTTGGTGAGGCCAGAACTGCCGATGTCATCTAGCGGCCGTGTGTTGACCAGCAACCCAAGGGTTCTTCATTGGTTGACTAGGTCATCCACTTCCTCCCAGATGACATTTGACAACCCCAGCCAAAAGTCAGTGGGAACGTCAGACACAACCCTTAGTTGGCATGGCCGGAGCGGGTCAGTGGCCCTCACCTGTCCTCAACCCGCCTCTGTCCCATCCGGTTCCCTCAGCCGGAGATCTACTATGTGGTCTGGGCTCAGCGCCACTATACAGTGAGGACGAACTCTTTGAGGACAGTCAGCAGCTACTTGGCAGCGAAGAGGTGGGGCAGACATCCACTGCTTCTTGCAGTAGGCGGGAAAGTAGTAATTTGGAGAGTGGCACGGGAGGTTATGTTGCAAGCAGTCAGACTCTGCATACTGAGACCGTTGAGGAGAATAGCAGCGACGGGCAAACACAAATTAATGACAATGTAGCCGACCGCACTTGGGAGCCGGGTGAAGCAATGGCTTCATCATCATCGTCGGGAGAAGAAGGCAGGGTCAGGCAGCGGCGTAGCAAGCAAGTTGGCAGTGTGACTGTGAGTCAGCAGGGTGGCAGCAGTGCGAGGTCGGGAGCTAAGCGGCCACGGGGTAGAAAACCCGCTTCGCAGGTCCAAGAAAGTAGCGGCACAGGGGCTCAGTGAGGCAGCGGCATTAGAAGTCACTGAGTGCGGAGCGTTGATGGTAAAATCACCTACTCGGCAGTGTGGCAGTTTTTTTTGCTAAGACACCAGAGGCGCCGAACATGTGTATATGTAGAATCTGTGTTCAGAAAGTGAAGTGTGGCCAGGGAGCTATCGTTGGCACCATGGCCCTGCATCAACACATGCAGCGTCACCAACCAGTGGCCTGGGAGCAACGTGTCTCAGATGCGGTGGTACATCCTGCCGCCGCAGCAACAGCAGCAGCAGCGCCCAGTGGCACGCATGCCATTGCAGCCAGTCAAGGCTCCACCACCTCTGCAGAAGGGAGCTGTTTCTCTTTGACATCATCTCCCGGTCCAGATGCTCCTGCTCCTCGCTACTCATGGCGCCAGCAGTCGTTCAGCGAGGCGATTGCCAAGAGACAACAGTATGCGTCCAACCATCCTAAGGTGCAGAAGCTGACCATGCTCCTATCCAAGTTGTTGGTACTGAAGTCCCTCCCTTTCCAAGTGGTGGACTCTGCACCATTCAGAGAAATAATGGCTTGTGCCAAGCCGAGGTGGAGAGTTCCAAGCCGTAATTTCCTTTCCAAAAAGGCAGTACCAGCCCTTCACACATATGTAGAACAGAAGATGGGCCAGTCCTTGAGCTTATCGGTTTCTTCCAAGGTGCACGGCAGCGCGGACATGTGGAGCTGCAACTACGGCCAGGGCCAGTACATGTCCTTTATGGCAAACTGGGTGAATGTGCTTCCTACCCAGCCACACCAACAACTTGGACTGGAGACGCCACTTTCTCCTCCACATTGTCAAACTACTGCTCCTGCGCCAATGTCCGCTTCCTCCTCCACCACCACCTCAGCCTCTACATGTCTAAGTGCTGCTCCATCATACCACATGTGCAGGGCACAGTGGTGTCACACAGTTGTACACCTGGTTTGCCTGGGCGACCAAAGTCACACAAAGGAGGAACTGCTCCGCGTCATGCTACAAGAAATCAATATGTGGTTTTCTCCGTGTCAACTGTAAATCGGAACCATGGTGACAAACAATGGAAGGAACATGGTGTCCGTGCTGCACCGAGGAGGGATGACCCATGCGCCCTGCATGGCGCACGTGTTCAATCTGGTTGTCAAAAGGTTCCTGAATTATTTCACCCATCTGCAAGACATACTAAAAATGGCCAGGAAACTGTGCATGCACATCATCCATGCTTACAGAGCCAAGCACACCCTCCTTGAGTTGCAGCGGCAGAACGGCCTCCCCCAACATAGGCTAAAATGCGATGTTTCCACCCGTTGGAATTCCAGCCTCCTATATTTTAGACAGCCTGTATGAACAGAGAAAGGCCATTAACGATTTTTTGATGAGGCAAGGGGACAGGAGTACTCCCCTGTGTAATTTTGATGTCAGCCAGTGGCAGCTCATGCGTGACACCTGCCGTTTTCTCAGACCCTTTGAAGAGGCCACGTTATTTGTCAGTTGCCAGGACTACGGGATGAATAACGCCATTCCACTGGTTCAATGTCCTGGACCAGATGTTGCAAAATCTGTCTGGACAGGGGTCTGGAGACGTGGCACATACATCTCACGGCCACATGAGTTCGATTGGGGGCTGAACTGGAGGAGGAGGACATTAGAGCACAAGCAGTGTCTGGTGAAATGAGTGGTTTTTCTACTCAGGTGACAGGAGAGGAGGAGCAGGAGCATCCGGAGGAGGTAGAGGGAGATGAGGAAGATGAGGCAGATGACCCAGAAGCACCATGGCAGTATACAGTGGAGATGGAGGCAGGGAGTCCCTCAGAGTCATTTGCGCAGATGGCCCACAGCATGCTGATTTGCCTGGCTAGTGACAGCCAAATAGTCACCATCCAGCAGAGGGATGACTTTTGGCTCTCCACCGTCTTGGACCCTCGCTACCGGTCCAAAATGGGTGCTTTTTTTCCAGTTCCTGAGAGGGAGGAGAAACTGGCGTACTATAGAGAAATCCTGTGTAGTCAGTTGGCCACTGCCTATGTGCGCCATCATCCATCCTATGTCAGGTATGACCGGAGGGTTCCTCATCGCTCACGTACCACTGCCGCGGCTGCTGTGGGGAGGTGGGGGATAGGAGCAGTAGCAGCTCCATCAGCAGCAGCCTAAGTCTGGAGTCGGTGATGTGCAGCTTCCTTCACCCGCCTAGTGAGGAGAGCACTAAGCAGCAGCAGGACCAGGAGCAGGCCCTGAACCGGCAGGTGGTGGCCTGATAGGACAGCACTCTGCCACCCCAGTTCGAAGATCTGATGTGTGGCCGCAACTTGCGGAGTTTGCAGGGGAGAAGCTGTCCTGCCCGGCCAGTAGTGTGGCATCAGAGCAGGTGTTCAGTGCGGCGGGGGCCATCGTTACCAATTGCTCCATCTGCCTCCCACCATCTTTAGCAGGGAGTAGAATTGCCACCTACCTCCACACTCTGTCATTGTGTCACTCTCTGACCTCATGCTACTGCTGCTGCTGCCGCCACCTCCACACTCTGTCATTGTGCCATTCTCTGACCTCATGCTGCTGCTGCTGCTGCTGTTGCTGCTGCCGCCACCTCCACATTCTGTCATTATGCCACTCTGTGGCCTACCATGTTGCTGCCACCTCCAGAATTTGTCATTGTGCCACTCTCTGACCTCATGCTGCTGCTGCCGTCACCTCCACACTGCGTCATTCTGCCACTCTGTGGCCTACCATGTTGCTGCCACCTCCAGAATTTGTCGGTGTCTTGCTTTGTGTGAAAGGGGCCCCACAGCAGCTGCTACCACTGTACCTGCTGTGGCTACGGTGTCCTCATGTTTTCAGTTAGCCATTAAACATCATGAATTATTTTAGCCTATTAATTGTTTTCTGTGACTTTTATAGCCTAATTGTCTTGCCTAAGATGTAGCACCTATCCAGTTTCCTGTTGTGGATGTTAATTCCAGCTTCTCCTCCCCTGTTTGGGTGTAAGAATGAAGGTGTTTCTCCTCTCCCAAAGACTTTAATGGTCATCGGCGATTATCAACTATCGGATATCGGATATCGTCATGATAATTTCCAAAATCTATTATCTAACCAATAACGATTGTCAACACAATTGCACATAGTCTATTTCTATTTGGCATTGTATTAGCACACGCCTGAATGCTCAAGGCCAAAACTTCTGCTTTCTTAGAGGTGGTTACACTTGCTGATAATTAGCTAATGAAGGATATTTGATAAGCAGCATCCTCTTAACTCCTAGGAAATCAATAGGTATTAACTTAATTTGTACATACTGCTTCTGCATTTTGGACTAGTTTCTGTTGAATAAATAATAAATTGAAGTTTGTCATATGCTCGTGTGGTTTTTTTTGTTTTTATTTTTTTAAATCTAATATTCTATTTGCCTAGTTTTAAGACCTTCCATGGATCAGATCGTGATTTTATATTTCTTAATAAAGTTTTTGAGCAATGCAAATTGTGTCTTGTCATTTATTAAAATGAAGAAGACCTTTGCCACTACACATTGTGTATTGCAGCAGAAAAAATAGTATATATGCGTAAAAGTATACATCACATAGTGTAATTCATAGTGAAGTGTAATTGCACAGTTAGGATCTATGTAGCAAGATCACATAGATACCTTTTTCATGTTGTGAAAAAAAGATTCAACGTTTACAAAATAAGTTTCACAGAATTATGTATTCCTAGGGGTATGTTCAAATGACTAAATATCTGGCGCACTAGGGGAAGGAACAGGAAAATCATGGCTCTCAATGAGAACTATGAATTACCGTAATGTCGGTAATTCATTCAGGGGTATTGAAGCACTAAAGTACAGGCTGACATTACAGCGTGTGAACATACCCTTAGTGTATGGGTATTTCACATGGCATAATTGCAGCACGTATTTCAGCGAATAATTACACTGCAAGATGCCTGCAGTATGCGCCGCAATTACGGAAATTCATAGCTCTCATTTAGAGCTATGAGAAGCCGGCATTTCCCCGGCGTATAATAAGCGGCGGGGAAAACAAGTGACATGTCACTTCTTCATGGTGTTTACATGCTGTGGAGAGTGAAAATCAATGAGAAGAGTAAAAATCAGTGAGAACCAACTGTCAGTCTTTCAGAAGTACACGCTGTCCAGCGTATACTTCTAAAACACCCGGCGTATTTTGGACATAATATGCCATGTGAACATATCCTTGTCATACACAAAACAATAGTTCCTGAGGAGCATGTACCGCATTACCAAATTTTTAGCAATGACCCTCTTGGCATAATAAATTGTTCAAATAAAACGCATATAAGAATATCTTGATTCAAAAAGTTCAGAATTATGAAGAGACATACAGGTCTTTGGGCACAGCAGTATCGGAGGTCCAATTTTGTCATTTAAAAATGTAATACTTTGTTCCCAATGATCTTGTAGCAGAAGATAAAAAAGGGTCTTGATAAGACATGACACTTTGGACACTCATCCAGAAAACCTAGAATAGCATACCCTGTGTATGATACAAAATTGAGTTAATCTCTGATTGTAGTTAAACCATTCTTCATTAGTGAGCCCACCCACATCACTTTCCCTCCTGTCTCAAAGTTCATTCATATTAGCCCCAAACCCACTATGTAGTAGGAAAGAATATAGTATGATGGTTTATATTCAGTAATGGTATGGTATGTTGTATTATTCAGTCACTATGTGGTAGTGATATGTGGCGGCATTATTCAGTTACTATGTGGTTGTGATATTTGGTCATGGTTAGGGATGAGCGATTATAATCGACAAAGTTGAAATCGGCACAGTTTTTAGGCTGATCGGAAATTTCCGATCGCGCAATATTTTAGGTGAGAATCTGCACATAATCTATTACTATCGCACCATTTTCGGCGCTTCCTGTCATTTTGGCGTCCAGTAAATCAGCTTACAGCATAGAGCAGGGTGAGCTGGGTGTGCGACGTCATGACTGTGATGTGTATGGTTGTCATTGGCTGGAAAAATCACATGATCTTGTTTTGCATAGAACAGCGTTTCCTGTTCATCATCAGTGTTTCAGTGTCTCTCACTAGAGCAGGACATGTGATAGTTCTCTCTCAATACAGCTCAGCTCAGCTCAGAGACATAGTTCTCTTTATTCTTATAGACAGCTATGCTTTTAGCTGTGAACATTAGAACATAGGTAGATTAGAGAACTTCAGCTCTTAGTTAGTTAGACAGAGACTTTTAAAGAAGCATCTAGCGCTGTACAGCAGCGGGGGGGGAGGTTGAGGGGGTTGCGGACGAACACAGACAGGCAGGCTTTTGAAAGGAGAGTGTATATTGTGCAGCCCAGACTCTGCTTTGAACCTGCATTGAAATAGCTTTTTTTTACCAGTTTTTGTCCAGCACACCTCGCACCTGAGGTGAAATTGTACCTTTTATTTTGTGCAGCCCAGTTTTGTTCAAAGACCTCCTTTGTACTTATATTAGGATACAGAAATTTTCTAGTAACTGCTATTGTATTTCATTGGTGCAAAACCCACCTTTTATTATCCGCATAACTTTTAAATAGGTGTTTTCACTTTGGCGCAGCCCAGCTTTGTTCATAGACCCTCCTTGTACTTATATTAGGATACAGAAATTTTCTAGTAACGGCAGGTGTATTTCATGGGTGCAAAACCCACCTTTTATTATCCTTATAACTTTTAAAATGATGTTTTTCACTTTGACGCAGCCCAATTTTGTTTTCAAAGACCCACCTTGTACTTAAAATTAGGATACAAAAAAATTTGCTAGTAACTGCAGGTGTATTTCATAGGTGCAAAACCCACCTTTTTTTAAACCGTATAAATTTTAAATAGCTGTATTTCACTTTGGTGTGGCCCAGTTTTGTTCAAAGAGTCACCATGTACTTAAATTTGAATACAGAAATTTTGTGGTAACTGCTGTTGTATTTCATTGGTGCAAAACCCACCTTTTCTTATCCATATTACTTTTAAATTGCTGTTTTGCATTTTTGGTTCCCACAGTTTTTTTTCAAATAGCCCCCTTTGTACTTAAATTTGGATACAGAAATTTTGTAGTTACTGCTGGTGTATTTCATTGGTGCAAAAACCACCGTTTGTTATCCGGGTATAACTTTAAATAGCTGTATTGCACTGGTGTGGCCCTAGTTTTTTTCAAATACCCCACGTTGTACGACAATTTTGATAAACATTTTTCTAGCAACTTTTTCTCGTTTGTCATTGCGCAAAAAACGGAATTTCTCATCCGTGTAACTTCTGAATAGTTTTATTGCGCTCGGTGAATCTCAGTTTGGCAAAAATAGCGCACTTGTATGATAGTTTGTTGTAAACTATCAATTCCTAGTCCTGCTAGGCAGTTGTAAATCCCTGGCACTGAAGGAAGAACACTGTTGATTTTGTGTTACGGTTCTTCCACCAGACCGCATTTCACAGATTTGCTAGAAACAATTCAGTTTTTTAATCCTAGTTGGCGTAGGAAATTAGAGGGATTTAAGAATAGCTGTGATTTGCAGTCTTTTAATAAGAGACTGTCAAAAACTCTTCCATACCTTCTTAAATTTTTATCTTTCTGAACATGTAGCGAAATGCAGGTGGTAAGCGAGCAAAGAGGGGTGTAGGACATATGGAGGTATAGGTACGAGAGAAGGTGCTTCTTCCAGTGCTGGCGACAAAACGCCAGCCAGCGGATCGTCGGTTGCAGGACCGTCCGGCCCGTCATCGCTGGGTCAGGGCCCTGTGAATTCAGTAACGAACAGCGTCGCCAATCTGTTCTTCATTTGGGTTTAAAGCAACCTGCATGCTGTGGTCCAAATACAGGGAAGTCAATGTCCAGTTCAAAATAAAATGGGTGGTTGGAAAAACTCCTTTTTTTTTTTGGGCACTTTTTAAATCTGGGGGTCATGCAGGGTTGGGGCTCATGCTGTGGCCCAGGACAGGTATAGTCAAAGTCCATTTCAAGTAAATTGGTGGTTGAAAGACTCCTTTTTTTGGCACTTTTTAAATCTGGGGTCATGCAGGTTTGGGGCTCATGCTGTGGCCCAGTGAACAGGTATAGTCAAATGTTTCAGTTCAACAAAAATGGTATTTTTAAACACTCCTTTTTCCCGGGACTTTTTAAAAATTTGGGGTTTATGCAGGTTTGGGCTCATGCTGTGGCCCCGGGGCAGGTATAGTCAATTTTCCAGTTCAACTAAAATGGTGGTTCTAAGACTCCTTTTTTCCGGAAATTTTTAATCTGTGGGTTCAGACCAGGTGTTTGAAAGTGTTCCATTGGCTGTTTTGGGCCCAGCAAATCAAGTGCCAAATTTGTCAATGTCCCGTTCAACTAAAATGGTGGGTCAAAGAATCCGTTTTGTGGCACTTTTTAATCTGTGGGTCAGACAGGTTTAAAAGGTCATACTGTGGTCCAGGACAGGTATAGTCAATGTCCAGTTCAACTAAAATGGTGATTGAAAGACTCCTTTCCGGCGCTTTTTAATCTGTGGGTCATGTAGATTTAAGGGTCATGCTGTGGTACAGGACAGGGATAGTGAATGGTCTTTGTTTTTTTCTTTTGACTCTTATTGCCTAATTATGTTGCCTAAGATGTAGCACGTATCCATTTTACTGTTGTGCATGTTAATTCCAGCTTCTCCTCCCCTGTTTGGGTGTAAGAATGAAGGTGTTGTTCCTCTCCCATAGACTTTAATGGTCATTGGCGATTATCTGTTATCGGTTATCGGCGTGATAATTGACAATTTCGACTATCGATCCGTTGACAATAGTTGACGCAATCACTCATCACTAGTCATGGTGTTTAGGTATTATTTAGTCAATATGTGGTGGTGATATGTTGCAGTATTATCTAGTAACTATGTGGTCATGATATGTGGTCATGGTGTGCTAGTATTATTCAGTCACTATGTGGTGGTGATATACGGTCATGGTGTGCTGCTATTATTCAGTCAGTAGGTGGTGGTAATATGTGGTCTTAGTAGGACATTGGTAAAATTAGCCTTGGGACTGTGGTTACCATACACCATAGGTTTTTGAATCAAGATAACATGATGATTCCACACATTCTGTGAGCCTTTAACAGTGTCATATTGGAGTGTACTTAAGTCACTCTCTGTTCTATTGCGAGATTCCCATTTTTTTGGGAGACTATTTGACAATATTGTAGTGTAGGCATCAAACTGCTCTTTAAAATAAAGATTTCAAATGCTGTGCCATGCTGTTAGTGCCTGATGCAAGATGGGATAATTATGCATGCTATTACTTGTAAAGATAGTACCACAAAATATTAGATGTAACAGGTTTAAGGAACCAACGACTGAATGGATTAATTAGTACTGTTTGGACTCTATCTTGTTCTTCCGAATCCCACTGAAGAGTGTGTGTACATTTTCTGGCTAACTAATATAAATGTATATCAGGAATAGAGACCCCTATTCCCAAGAAGTTAGTAGCGGATGCCATATGGCAGAACTAATATAATACATATACGATTTAGAAGGTATATAGGCAGGTAAAAAGGCAATTGTAACACACAGCGGATTTTAGGCATGAGAGTCATTTTGACCAGACTAATACATGCAGCAGTGGACAGCTATAACTTGTTCCAATTATAAACCTTAACCTGAAAAAAAAGTCAAAGTCTGACACTGCCCGGGACTCCCTAACTCCTAGACACATATTAGAGTAAGACCATACGAAAGTTGTTTAGGACTGCTGGAACAGAGATTTCTACTGACAAAATACGGTGAGGAAAATAAATATATGATACACTGGCGATTTTGCAAGTTTTCCCGCCTAAAAAGAATTTAGAGGTCTGTAATTTTTATCGTCTATAAACTTCAAATGTGAACAGAATATTAAAAAAAACTGCTTGATTTTTAAATACAGCATCTCACAAAAGTGAGTCCAAACCTCACATTTTTGTAAATATTGTATTATATCTTTTCAAGGGACATCACTGAAGAAATGACACTTTGATACTATGTAAAGTAGTCAGTGTACAGCTTGAATAATAGTGTAAATTTGATGTGCCCTGATAGTTTCTCAACAGGTAGCCATCAAAGTGTAAACCGCTGGCAACAAAAGTGAGTACATCCCTAAGTGAAAATGGAAAATTGTGCCCAATTTGCCATTTTCCCTACACTGTTTCTCATTGTGACTCATTAGTGTTACAAGGTCGCACGTATGCATGGGGAGTAAATGTGTTACATTTGGTGTTATTGCTCTTGCACTCTCTGACACAGGTCACTAGAATTTCATAATGGCACCTCATGGCACAGAATTTTTTGACGATCTGAAAAAAAGAATTGTTGCTCTACACAAAGATAGTCTAGGCTATAGAAAGATTGCTAACACCCTGAAACTGAGCTGCAACACAATGTCCAATACTATACAACAGTTTAACAAGACAGGTTTTATTCAGAACAGGCCTCGCCATAGTTGACCAAAGAAGTTGAGTGCACGTGCTAAACATTACATCCAGAGATTGTCTTCTCATAATAGATGTATGAGGGCTGTAACAATTACTGCAGAGGTTAAAGGGGTGATGGCTCAGTCTGTCAGTGCTCAGACCATATGCGGCACACTGCATCATATTGGTCTGCATGACTACCGTCCCAAAAGGAAGCCTCTTCTAAAGATAATGCGCAGGAAAGCTTGCAGTTTGCTGAAGACAAGCAGACTAACAATGGATTACTGGAACGATGTTCTGTGCTCTAATTTGGTTCAAAATGTACATATGACATACTGAAGCAGAGTATGATCCCCTCCATCGGGAAACTGGGCTGCAGGAAAGAATTCCAGCATGATAATGACCCCAGACTAGAGATGGGCAAATTGATTCTAACGAAGTGGAATTCATTTAGAATTCCAGGAAAACTTCTATTCTGAACGAAGTCGAATTTGGGGTGATTCGCGGGAACAAAGCGTATTTTTAATTGATAAAATGGCTGCAAGCACATGGCATTACATTGGGCAAAGAAGTCTGGGAGGGAGAAAGGAAGACCCTCAATGACATGTGCAGAGATGAAGCCAATCAGAAACCGGCGGGATTCTGTGACGTCACCGCACTATATAAGTCTGGATGCGACGCTGGCAGTTCACACTCCTCTCTTTGTGCCGTGTTGTAGCTGCTGCAGCTGCAGTAGCTGAGATCTCGCACAAAAGAAATTACTTTTATACAGTGATTTTTGGGGGGGTGTCACAGCTTTTCTCAGAGACTGCTTCTCTTACGTTTCCAAAGAAGAAATTTTTCCTGTAGCATAATTTATATCCGAAGGTTAATTAAGCGTGTTTCTGCTTTTTTAGTCAGTAAAATACTCGTTGTTCTAACACGCCACATACCAGTTAATTTTTGGCAGCTCATTTCTTTTGCGCAATTTATATCTAAAGGTTAATTAAGCTTGTTTATGCTATTGTAGTCAGTAAAATAAACGTTGTTTTTCAACGCCAAAGACGAAATTTTTCCTGTAGCATAATTTATATCCAAATGTTAATTAAGCCTGTTTGTGCTTTTATATTCAGTAAAATACACGGTGTTTTTAAACGGCACATACAAGTAAATTTTTCCTGGCCATTTGTGGAGTGCAATTTATATCCAAGGGTTACCCAAGCTTGTTAGTGGGTTCATTTGGAGTCAAATACAGGGTGTGTATTTATCATATACAGATATCTTCATTAAACAGAGTCTGTAAATTTTTGAACAAACAGTATGTCAGACAGAGAGGTGGCAGGCTCTTCACATGCGAGTGGCAGTGGCACAAACATTCCTGGAGCAGGCACAGGTCACAGCACAGTAAGGGGACGTCGCAGCAGGGGTGACTCGGTGAGGCCAGAACTGCTGGTGTCAGGTACCGGCCCTGTGTTAATCAGCAACCCAAGGGTTCTTGATTGGTTGAGTAGGTCATCAACTTCATCCCAGATGACATCTGACAACCCTAGTGGTGGGTTCGTCAGATACAACTCTTAGTTGGCATGGCCCGGGAACAGGTCAGCGGCCCTCACCTGTCCTCAACCCGCCTCTGTCCCGTTCGGGTCCCTCAGCCAGAAAACTAGTATGTGGTCTGGGCTCAGCGCCACTATACAGCGAGGATGAACAATTTGAGGACAGTCAGCAGCTACTTGGCAACGAAGAGGTGGGGCAGACATCCCCTGCTTCTTGCAGTATTGATGTGGAGAGTGGCATGGGAGGTTTTTTGGCGAGCGGTCAGCCTCTGCATACCAAGGCTGTTGAGGAGGACAGCAGTGATGATCAAACACTCATGAAGTATAAAAGTGGTGGTTTGAATCCAGTTTCTGTATTACACCAGTTTGTTCAAATGCACCGTATGGAACTTGAACTGAAGGAGACCATAACTACAGGGAATGTTTTAGGTGCTTATTTTGCATTCTGTGCCATTGTTGATGGAATTCAGTACAAAACTGGAATGGGACAGAACAAAAAAGAAGCAAAAGCAAATGCTGCAAAACTGGCTTTGGATGAACTTCTTCAGTATGAAGAATGTGAATTGTATGTCCAACTTACAGAAACTAAAAACACAAGTCCTTCTGGAGGCCCTCCCCTGTTACCGGTGGAACAAATTACATCCACACAGATTTAAAGTGACTTAAGAAAGCAAGTTGATAAATGTTCATTTGTGCATGAACAGATAACACAGGTGATAAAGGAAAAGTTTGCTGTACTTGTATCTAGGTGTCCAGATTTTGAAAGCTGTGGAAATTCTTTAACTGCATTTGTAATGAAAAAGGCTCCTCACACAACCGCCTCCAAGACTATAAAATAAATAATACTGATAAGAATTTTTAGAGCCTATAGAGAAAGAGTTTCCTTCAGCCTTGTCTGTCATATCCATGTACCGTACCTCTTGCCTCCGTCCCTTGACCACGATCCTTGCCGGCTGTCCTGACTAGTGATGAGCGATTATGTTAATTATCGTTATCATCTCGATAGTCGATATCGGCAATTATCGAGACGATTTCCGATATCCGATAATAGATTATCGCCGATAACCATGAAAATCTATGGGAAACATGTAAGATCGTGATTTGCGCCTATTTTTTGGGGGAAAACTGTGCATCAATGTGCCGAAGCCACTGTAGGATGTAGTGATGCTCTAGTTCTACACTTACAGCAGTACACTACTACAATAAATGATTTTTAAAGAAGAATAAAGAATTAAGCAAGAAATGCTGCTTGGAGTACCACAGGTCCCAGAAACACCTGTGCTGTGTTGGCTCTTGCTGTAGATAGGAAATACAATACAAGGTGAAAGAAGAACTAATACATTTCTTACATAAAGAAACAAAAAAAAAACCATCTGTACCACATCTATCAATCATCTGTACCACATCTGTATCACAGCCGTGCAACATCTGTATCACATCTGTACAATATATGTACCACATCTGTGCAACATCTGCATTGCCTTATTTGATGTTCAATTACTGTAATTTTCAAGGACTTTGTAATACATTTGATAGAGACTTTTTGTTCTTTGGATCAAATTATATATATATATATATATATATATATATATATATATATATATATATATATATATATATATATATATATATATATTGGCATTAATGCTATAGGAGAAAAAGTCCTAATATATAGCTTTGATAGTTTTATATGTATGTTTAATTAATTCTTCATTTAATTGATAAATGTATTGTATTCTTCATACTCTGTGTAATGTATGTGCCAGGCGAAATCCGAGCGTATTTACATTGCCAAGACGCGTCACAAAGTGTGGTGCGTATTGGCAATGTAAATACGCTCGGATTTCGTCTGGCACATACATTACACAGAGTATGAAGAATACAATACATTTATCAATTAAATGAAGAATTGATTAAACATACATATAAAACTTTCAAAGCTACATATTAGGACTTTTTCTCCTATAGCATTAATGCCAATATATATATATATATATATATATATATATATATATATATATATATATATATATATATATATTTGATCCAAAGAACAAAAAGTCTCTATCAAATGTATTACAAAGTCCTTGAAAATTACACTAATTGAACATCAAATAAGGCAATGCAGATGTTGTACAGATGTGATGCAGATGTGGTACAGATGTGGTACAGATGTTGCACAGATGTGATACAGATGTTGCACAGCTGTGATACAGATGTGGTACAGATGATTGACAGATGTGGTACAGATGTTGCACAGATGTGATACAGATGTTGCACAGCTGTGATACAGATGTGGTACAGATGATTGACAGATGTGGTACAGATGTTTTTTTTTGTTTCTTTGTGTAAAAAATGTATTAGTTCTTCTTTCACCTTGTATTGTATTTCCTATCTACAGCAAGAGCCAGCACAGCACAGGTGTTTCTGGGACCTGTGGTACTCCAAGCAGGATTTCTATGTTCCCTGGGCTTTGTTCTAGACGTATTTACATCGGTATTTACGTCCGAAATTACATCCTGATTGCCATCGGAAATCCATTGTAAGCTAATAGTACATTATTTTAGCAACATTTTTTGATGCTTTTAGGGACGTAAATACGGATGTAAATACGTCCAGAACTAAGCCCTGTGCAAACTGACTGGCTAAAATGAAAGGATAGGCTGAAAATGGCCCGATATTAATAGATTATGCGCAGATTTTTAACCATAATTATCGCGTGATCAGCGATTTTCGATAATCAAAAAAAACCGTGCCGATTTCAACTTTGTCGATAAAAATCGCTCAACACTAGTCCTGACCTTACACTTGTCCCCGACTCCTAGTTTGCCTTACGATTTTGTACATCGCTACACCTTGGCTGCCACCGCAAGCAAGTCACGTCAGGGGTAGCGACCTGGTTGGCTCCCGCCGCAGCAAGTCCAACCCCCTTTGCAGCAGGCGCTGGTGAAAACTGGACCTACTTAGACCCCGCTCCCTGGCATAGCTATTGCCATCGCTTGCGGTGGTCCAGTGGATCCTCCTCCGCTGTCCGTGACAACATGAAGCAGTGGAATGACGTTATTCATCCCGTAGTCCTGGCGACTGACAAATAACGCATGTCTGCATGAAAGGGCCTGAGCAAACGGCAGGTGTCACGCATGAGCTGCCACTGGCCGACATTAAAATTACACAGGGGTGTACTCCTATCTGCTTGGATAATCAACAAACCATTAATAGCCTTTCTCTGTTCATATAGTCGTTCCAACATATGGATGCTGGAATTCCAATGTTTGGAAATGTCACATATTAGCTTATGTTGGGGGAGGCCAGTGTCCCGCTGCAGCTTAAGGAGGGTGTGCTTGGTGGTGTAAGAACGACTGAAGTGCATGCAAAGTTTCCTGGCCCTTTTTAGAATGTCTTGCAGTTGGGTGTAAGACTTGAACAACCTGATTGAGCATTTCCTCCCGTGTGTGAGTTTGTTCGCCCAGGGCAATCATCCTGTCCACTTGGATCATCAAAAATCGTTAATGGCCTTTCTCTGTTCAATAATTTCCCCCTGTTAATATATTTATTCTTGTTCATTAATTTCCCCCTGTTCAATAATTTCCCCCGTTAATATATTTATTTCTGTTCATCAATTTCCCCCGTTCAATAATTTCCCCCTGTTAATATATTTATTCCTGTTCATCAATTTCCCCCTGTTCATCAGTTCCTGTCTGCCCCTGTACCCGACCTTTCTGCTGCATTACCTGACCTTCAAGCTCCGCCTGCACTGACCTGTTGGCTTTACCTTTGACTACGAGTTTCGTCTTACGATTTGGTACCTCGCTGCGCCTCAGCTGCCGCCGCAAGCTAGGTGCACCAGGGGTGGCGACCTGGTAGCCACAGAAAGTCCATCCTGCCTTGTGGCGGGCTCTGTTGAAAACCGGGACCTACTTAGACCCCGTTCCCTGGCATGGCCGCTACCACCGCTTGCGAAGGTCCAGAGGAGCCACTACCTGTGTCGTTACAATGGCAGAAGTGAATGCCAAGTTTCCTGGCCAGTTCTTTGAATGGTGCAGAGTCCACCACTTGAAAAGGGAGGGACTGCAGTACCACCAACTTGGACAGCAGCACGGTCAGCTTCTGCACTTAGGGATGGCTAGACGCATACTGCTGTCTCTTGTCAATCGTCTCGGTGAACGACTGCTGGCACCATGAGTGCCAAGGAGCAGGAGTATCTGGACCGGTAGATGATGTAATAGACAGGGAGTTGTCTTCGGCAGAGGTGGTGAAGCCTTGACTGCCTGAAATGGGAGGCGTGCCACTGGGTGCTGCAGCTGTTGGGACAGGATGGACCACCACATCTGAAACACGTATGGTGACACTGCATGATGTATATGCAGGGCCGTGGTGCCAACGTTAGGTCCCTGGTCATGCTTTACTTTCTGCCCACAGATTCTACATATAGTTATGTTCAACCCTCCTCTGGTGTCTCGTCAAAAAACGGGCACAACGCCGGGTAGGTGATTTTACCACCAAAGCTCCGCACTGACTGACTGTTACCGCCGCTGACCCGGTGAGCCGCTGTGCCGCTACTTTCTGGGACCTGCAAAGTGGGTGGTCTAAATCGTGGCCGTTTGGCTCCCAACCTCGCACTGCTGCCACCCTGCTGCCTCCCGGCCACACTACAGACTTGCGGGCTGCGCCACTGCCTAACATGCAAGCTGCTGCTCTCTTCTCCCAATGATAATGATGAACCCTTGTACACTGTTGGTCTGGGTCAGCTCATAGCATCACATGGCTTTCAAAACTACCAGTATGCTGATGACACCCAACTCTCCGGCCCAGACATTAACTCTCTACTGTCCAAGATCCCAGATTGTCTGTCGTCCAAAGCCTCCTTCTTCTCCTACCTAAAACTTCATGTAGAGAAAACGGAATGCTTCCAGGGCCGGAACAATGGGTAGTCAAGGGTAGGCAACCGTGTAGGGCGCCACTTCATCCCAGGGAGAAAAGGGGGCACAAGGAGACATGGAGTGGGCTGAAGTTTCCATTTGGGGGGCACTTTATGCCTTGTTTAACTAGGGCACCTTACCTTGTCCCAGCCTTGCTTGCTTCACCTGGCTCCCAAGTGCAATCGGCTACATCGGTTAGTGTTTGCCTGTCACCGCTGTCCACCTCAACGGTGTCACTGTACAAAGCCTGACCACTCACAACATAACCCCCCATTGCGACTCTCCTCATAATTATTTGCCCGCTTCTGCAAGAAGCAGAAGATGTCTTCCCCACCTCTTTGCTGCCCACTGTCCACAAATATTTTGTCCTCACTGTATAGTGGTGCAGAGGCCGCAGCACATAGTAGTTCTCTATCTGTGGGAAGTGAACAGGACAGAGGTGGGTTGAGGACAGGTGAGAGCCCCTCACCTGCTCCCGGGCCATGCCAACTAGCGGTTGTGTGTGACAAACCCACCGACTCTTTGCTGGGGTTGTCAGATGTCATCTAGGAGAAAGTGTATGACCTAGTGTGTGGTCAACACATGGCCGGTAGATGACACCGGATGCTGTGGCTTCGCAGGGTGACTCTTGCTGTGACGTCCAATTACTGTGCTGCGATCTTGTGGTGGCTCCAGTAACCTACTTATGTGTTCTTTGACGCTATCGTAGGATCTTAGCCCTCAGCTCGTTTCTTTCCAGCTGGCGCTGACGATACCTTGACAGGCTGCGTTCCCACGTCAGTTTTTTGGTCAGTTTTGCCCCCGTACGTGCCCAGGGAATTTTAGAATGAAGCGATTATAAGAGCGGTGGCAGTCATGTGCGTGTCATACTAAAACACAGCATTGTATGAAGACCAAACCAAGCTCGCTGTGCATATTTATGCTTGGCACAATTCTACAGCACCCTACCGGCTCTGTGCAGCAAGGAAATAGCTGTTTTTTAACGCGATTCGTCTCGAAGTAATTTGGACCGAAACGGATTTTGTCGGAAAATTCGGCGAAGTCGGCGAACAGAATTTTTGAGAAATTTGCCCATCTCTACCCCAGACACATCTCCAAGACCACCACTACCAAATCTCCAAGACCATCTAAAGAAAATTAGGTTAAAGATATTGGACTGGTCAAGCATGTCTCCAGACCTAACCCTATTGGTCATCTGTGGGGCATCCTCAAACAGAAAGTGGAGGAGCGCACGTTCTCTAAAAGTCACCAGCTCTGTGATGTCATCATGGAGGGGTGGAAGAGAATTCCAGTTGCTGTAGCCTGTGAAACTGTAGTGAACTCCATGCCCATGAGAGTTAAGGCAGTGTGGAAAATAATGGTGGCCACACAAAATATTTACTCTTTGGACACAATTTGCCAATTGTACTTTCCAGAGGAGACATGGGAGAAGGTCATGTGGTCAGATGAGACCATAATAGAACTTTTTGGTATCAACTCAACTTGCCATGTTTGGAGGAAGAAGAGGAAGAGTACAACCCTATGAACACCATCCCAACCATGAAGCATGGGGGTGAAAACATCATTCTTTGTGGGTGCAAAGGGGACAAGACAACTGTACCGTATTGAAGGGAAGCTAAATGGGGCCAACAACCTCCTTCCTTTAGTAAGAGTATTGAAGATGAGTTGTGGCTGAGTCTTCCAGCATGACTATGACCCAAAACACAAAGCCAGGGCAACTGAGGAATGGCTCCATAAGATGCATTTCAAAGTCCTGGAGTGGCCAAGCTAGTCTCCAGGACTGAACCCAATCGAAAACATTTGGAGGAAGCTGAAGCTCAATGTAACCCAGCAACAGCCCCAAAACCTGCAAGATCTGGAGAAAATCTGTATGCAGCAGTGCGCCAAAATCGCTGCTGCAGTGTGTGCAGACTTGGTCAAGAAGTACAGGAAATGTCTGAGCTCTGTAATTGCAAACATATTAGAATGTGTTTAAAATATGTAATGGATTAGAAACAAGTGTCTCAATCAAGGCTTCTAGTGAGTAAATCACTTGTAGAGCAGGTGCATACCACATTTCTCACTGTGTTCACAATATGAATGTTTTGTAAAGAAAGATTTTTTACTGTGCTTTACAGGTATTTGTAGGTTGATAAAAGAAATAGTATTTCAGCCTTGTTTTCACTAGATGGGTCATTTATATATTTTAGTTCAGCCTCTGCATTTACTTATGTGCTTTTCCTAGTTTAAAACCATAGAAAGGGACATGACACCCCAAATGTGTCCTAACCTACATTATGAGAGGCACTGCCTTCATAATTTTCAAAGAAGGTGTGCCACTTCTTAACCAAAACGGATTAAATGTCATGACTTTTGGATATGGGATGAACCCCCGCTCTAACTAATACCCCATTCAAACACAAGAATAAATGCACTAACACATTCACTTTTTGGTGTCAAATGGCCACAGCTTTACTCAAACCACTTAAGTACCACAAACATGGAAGGAGTCAGGTGGAGTGCTAGACAATTGTGTGATATTCCCAGCTGTCTGACATGCAGCACCCGGCCAGATAGCAATAAAGGGGCAGAACGCTCTGGCTGCCATTCTAGCAGAGCCAGTACACTTTAGGGGCACCAATGACCCTACTGAAGATCCTCACTCCTGATTAACCACCGTGCCCGCCCCTGGATGCCATTACCATTATACCATCCTTAAGGCTGGCCACTTCCAAAGCTCAGCCTCTTCACACCATGAGGTTTAACATCCTCTATTAGTTAAAATTAGTCCACCATAACTTGACCTGCAACTTCCACCTGACTCCTGCACCGCAACATAAAAGCTGTGAAAGGTTATAATACCAATATTTATATTTTTCATTTTCTCTTTTTTTTTTTTTTTTTTTGACCAAGTAGCAAATCCCAGACTCACTAGGAGTCATCCTACAGCACTCAGGAGAGGAAAAAACCCCTGTGAAGGAAACCTCTAAGGAACCATGGCTGAAGGATTGCCCTTCCCTTGGGCTTAAACGGATAATGCCAACACAAGTAACTCATCAGTATCATAATAACTGTGTCTGAAACCAGGTATACAATAAAGTCAACATAAAACAATACAATAATACATTCGTCAGTGTACAGATCATAGCTAAACACAAGCTTCAGAGCATTCATCAAAATAGGGGCGGGTGGGAGGGACATCTTATCTTGACATCTTGGTGAGAAGAAAGAGGAAGAAGGAAGGGAAGACCGGAAGTTATACCTAAACCACACCCTCCTCATAGTAACTCTTCCCCATCCACACACTCCTCCCTCTCATAACACAACCGCCCCTGCTCATACCTATAAACTACACAGACAGGAGCTTAAAGGGGTTGTCTCACTACAATGATTGGGTTTTAATTAAAAGATCTTTAAAAAACAAGAAGCTTTGCAATATATGTTCATTACAAATGTCCTACTGATTTTGAGTTATCCCTGTTAGTAGTAGTGCATCAGCTCCTGAAATCACTATAGCAGCTAACCTGTTGATTGTTATCTCACTGGCTGCCAGTCCTGGTGACTCATCTGTTTCTGAATACAGGTCAGATCACAGAGCCCCCCCCCTCCTGCACAAGTTCTGTGGGGGAAGGGAGGGGGAGGGCCCCGGGTTTTTTTCTTTTGGGGATTACCCTGTTTGCCTGCTCCCTCCGCTCCCCAACACGATTGAGGAGACAAGGTGAGGCTGATCTGGGGTTTAAGGATGTAAGCAGGAAATGTTTACTGTAATCAGAGGTCGTGGATTTTGCTTACTAATAGAAAATCGGGGGCATGTGAACATCATACCCCCCCCTGCTCGCTGTATTATGACACATGTGATTATAAAAACTCTTTTTACACTCCCCCTGTGTCTTTCGACGAGTTTTTTTTGTTGTTGTTGGATGTGGGTTTTTAGCTAACAGGGCTATGGGAACCTTTACACCCCCCCCTCCTGTTTTTGCTACACAGCTTCACAACCTTCAACACCATAGATCACCCTCTCCCTGTTGTCTCCTGCCCTTTTTGGGGGGCTCACAGTGCAGCTATTCAGCAGTGAGTACAATTAGCGGGCACACACGAGTTAACTCGCCAAACCCCCCGCCCCCCCCTGCTTTATAAAAGGGGAAGCTGTCGTGTCTGAGGGGGGGGGAAGGGGAGGAAAGGGGCAGACAAGAAGCACGCCCTGATTAAAAAATCCTTTTGCCATCATTTTAAAATTTGGCTAAAGCCTTTAGTAAAAAAACCCTTTTTAAGCACGTGCAGGGTACAAGGCCCCCCAAAAACCTCCCCCCTCGCTCAAAGTACTTAAATAAATATCCTAGCATACACTAAAACCCAGCTTAAAACCCTAGCAATATAGCCAAAACTCCCAGACAAAAGGGAGCTTGGTTCCCCCCTCCCAAAATCTGGTCCCCCTTTTGCTTTGGGGTTTGGGGTTCTTGACTTTGGGTAGGGATAACCCCCGCTTAAAAACCCCATTTAAACACAAAAATAAAGCACTAAACAAATTCACTTTTTTTTTCAAATGGCCAAGCTTTCCAAACCACTTAAGTACCACAACCTGGAAAAGGGGTCAGGTGGATGCTGTGCCCAGATTTTGCAAAAAGGGGCGGCACACTCTGGCTGCCATTTTCGAGAGTAACTTTTGGGGGACCAAACCCTACTTTAAGATCCTCACTCCCATTAACCACCGCCCCCCCCGGATCCATTCCATATCCCTCCTTAAGGGGTGCCACTTCCAAAGCTCAGCCCTTCCACATGAGGTTTTCTCTCATAAGTTTAAAAATTTGTCCCCCATAAATTGACCTGCAACTTCCACCCGATCCTGCACCGCCACAGGAAGGCCTTTGACCCTTAAAGGGCTCGACCCCCACCAAAACTGCCCTATTTTCCAAACTCTCAAAATGACCACTAGCAATTTGCATCTGCCCTAGAAAGCTACCTACAAAAATCACCTTCCGTGGCCTAATCCAAAAAAATCCATGAACCAGTGAAGGGTAAAAAAAGATGTATAACCCCTCCATACTAATCGGGGCTGCTGATCCAATATTTTCAAGGACGAATAGCTCAAGTGAGACAACTGTGGCTTAACCAATTGGGGGAGCCGTAATAGGACCTCACCACAGAGAATCATAACTTGGGGTGAATGTATGTGAATCACAAAACACTACCTCACAATGACTGATCATCAAGTTATCAATTAATATTTCCCTTACTAAGTTAAAAACTCTAGAGCACCCTGACTCAGTCAGTATTAGTTACACTGTTCATCATACAATGACCCCAGGATCTATTACCAGCAATAGAAAAGGGGGTATTTATGACTCCCGAAAAAATACACTCCCATCTAAGCCCAAGCACCAATATGCGCCACTAGCAGGATTAACATGCATCTTAAGCAATGAAATGAAAATACCCAATAGAAGAGAATTATTTCAGCCTTAAGCAACGACTGTAAACTATAAAACTATTGAATATCACCGTTAGCAACCAGTTATTAAACAGCCATGACAAATAGAGCCCTACAATAAACTAACCCACGTCTGTCCAGCTTATAGAAAGAGCCAAGAGAAAGTTTCCACAACATTGTCCCCAACATTCCTAAGGCCTTGTACATTCACTTTAGTTTAACCTCATAACCCTTTAACCCTAGCCTTTGCAGATTTGACCAAGGGCCCTCCGATTCCTCTCCTGCCCCCCCGTTATCACCAGACCAAAGGACCCCATTGAGAGAGACCAACACGTTGTTCTGGGGAGCAATCCCCCAAATAAACAGCGTCGTCCCACTGTGGTACACATTTGCTTGCTGTTACTCTCTTGACGTCCATAATCACTGAATGACATGGCGCAGTCAGGGTGCCATTCTGTGCCTGGAAATCGATTGCATTGCTAGCTGCAGGCCAGCACCATCTTGATGCTACCCGTTCTTCTGATTGCTTACAGAGCTGTATAGCCGATACCAGCCTCTATATGATGGCTTATAGCCTTGTTCTAGTGAAAACCATGAGAGCAGCATGAGCATACACCACAATAATAGACAACCTCTTCGTCAAAATTACCTGTTAGCCAAAAATGGGTCCTTGAAGCTACTCATCACTTTAATTCATTGTTCCCAGCGCCAGACTAATTAACAGATGTAATAATTTTTTTTTTCTTTTTAATACAAGTAGAACATTTGAGGTATATAAGGGGAGAGTTGTTTCATCGTAAGCTTTACAGAAAAAACAGAGGGAGGCTAGAGAGACATAACTGCGATGTTCGTTCCTCCCCATCATAGGACCCTATCCCCAAGTATCACAACTACCCATCAGGAAGCCATATCCAAGATGATCATTGTCATCGGCTAAAATGTGAGCAAACTCAAGGAACCGTAATTCACATACATATTTTAACAAATCCCAATTTAAAGCATATGAAGATGTTAAAACCAACAACTTAGCAAATAACTATAAAAAAATTGCCATATCTTAACTAATAATTAGTAACTGCCAATCAGTAGTAGAAGCAGAGCCCCATGACTCTATCTTCGATGATTCCAACTAGAATAATGGTAAATTTAAATAAGAGCCATGTAAATACTCCTCTTTTTTTTTTTGTCACCCTAAAAGGGAAGAAGGTCCTTGAAGATAAAAAATCTGTACTCTGAACCAGTTACCCCCAGATGGCTCCGAGGCACCATAAACCCCAATCATGGCACTAAGCAACCTGGCGACCAAAAACCCCTAAGGGTTGGAAAAACACTAAAACACCCAGCCGTACTCCACTGGCTTGGAGGCCCAAAAAGCCAGCCATGCTGGCTCAACCATTTTTTCCTCACCTAGGATAACACCCTGAAAGAGCCCACCTCGCCAGATCGCGTCAAACATAAACCACAATCGTGGTGCTAAGAGACCTGGCGACCAAATCCCCGAAGGGAAAAAACACCATTACCCCCAGCCGTACTCCACGGCTCGGAGGCCCAAAAGCCGGCCTTGCTGGCTCAACCATTTTTGCTCTCCAGGATAACACCCTGAAGAGCCCACCTTCGCCAGATTTTCTTCAAAAACAATTAATCCCCGAGGGAATCATAACCCATATGACTCCTTCACCCCAATTTACTTATTTGTGTGTATAAATATATATATAATATATAATATATATATATATAAAATTTTACTTTTTTAAGGAACTGAAAACCATTTCCAGCTCTTGGAGCCTCACCATCGTCACCAGACCAAAACCAAATGTTCCTCATCCCCATGAGGAAACCCCAAATTTATGCACCCACTCCAAGGACCTCCTAAGAACCATAGTACAAAAGGATTAGTATGCAAAACTGAAGAGGAAGGGGGTCTTTGAAGCTAAAAAGATCTGGCGATTTATATCAATGTTCTGAACACCTTACCCCTAGCCGATTCCACCACCGGCTCAGAGGCACCAGAAACCACCATCGTGGCAATGTTAACCAGCAGGTCGCCGGGACACCACCCAGCACGAGCCTCCCCATAATCACCAGACCACACCAAAAACTGAGGGGGAGGGGGAGAGCGACCATCCCCATGATGAAACCCCAAAAACACTGAAGTTAAACACTCCAAAATCAACTCCAAAGACCCCCCAAATGCCTGATTACAGCAGGGTTAGTATGCAAACTGAAGGGGATGGAGATCCTTGAAGCTACAGAGATCTGGCGCCTTATATCAATGCTCTGAGCACATTACCCCTAGCTACTTTCACCACTGGCTCAGAGGTACCATAAGCCAAAAAAGCCAGTATGCAGGAGCCCTGCTGCCCTTTTCCACTGTCCCGGTGCACGTCCGTTGCAACTTCTGGGGTCTCTCTTGATGCTGCAGGGCCAGCCCAATGCCGCCCATGGAGGGCATCCGGCCCACATTGGGACCTCGCCATAGCCAGCCCCATGGACTCCGCCGATGCTCTCTCTGCAAGTCTGGCGCGGCTCCTGACTGGCAAATTTAACCACCGGCTCGCCGGGACTGCACCCTGCCTGAACCTCACCATAGACGCCAGACCAAACCATGGGGACCACCACCGTGATGAAACCCCAAAATATTATCCACCAACTTCAAGGACCCCCTATCAACCATCTTCAGCAGGGTTAATATACACAGCACAAAAGAGACTATAGAGTCAGCATAACCCATGAGATATATATCAACAGTGGTAAGACAGAGATCAGGTACAGATCAGACTCCATGTAGAGGATGGGGGAGCTGATACCATGTACATAAACGGGTCACAATACAGCCCTGAGGTAAAGGTTATATATCGGTCACTAAAACATAATACATAGCAGGGAAAGTAAAGCCCTGTACATAACAGCAGGGTCAGTATGCAGTCCTATTTATGAATTTAATCTGCCCGTGAAAATCAAAAATCACATACTAAGCAGGGGAATAATGCCCTGTACCCAGCAGGGTCAGTAGACATTCCTGTGATAGCCCAGGATAAGTACATAGCACTGTGAAGGTGACGTATTACAGATCCCCAGCCTCTATCTAAAGAGGAAGAACTAAGACCCTGCTCTCAGCAATAGCTAAATCCAGCACTGACAGGATTGTCCTGTACAGTCACTGCAGCCTCCTCACGAAAACCCCCTCCCCTCAGCTGCCCTTCCCACCAGCTTTAACAGCACATGTGATCTCACAGCTCCACCATAGAGAGCTCAGAACATACAGATATATGCTTACAAACAGCAGGCCACAGCCCAGCCTGCAGTGTGAGGGGGAGGGAGCAGATACATCCCTCATGTGCTACATGAACTCCTATGTAATAATCCCATATACAATACAGCATGTTATACTATACTGCTGTATCTTGTATGAGGTGAGTGAAACCTTCTCTTGTGTGATGCGTGGTGATCACTATGCATTGTACTTCCCTGAGGCTGCAGAAACATCTTATCTTGACGTCTGGGTGAGAAGAAAGAGGAAGAAGGAAGTGAAGACCGGAAGTTATGTCTATAGCTAACCCCACCCTCCTCATAGTAACTCTTCCCCATCCACACACTCCTCCCTCTCATATCACAACCCCCCCAGCTCATCACTATAATCTACACAGACAGGAGCTTAAGCACCATGCAGGGACTCCAAGCTGCCCTCTCAAAACCTATCCCCTTTGCTCAAAGCTACTTACAATAAATATACTATGCATACACTGAAATCCTCAGCTTAAATACCTACAGCTATATAGCCAAAACTCCCAGACTATACAGGAGCTCTAGGTTCCCCCCTCCCAAAGTCATGGTCCCCCTTCGCTTAGGGCTTCGGGGGGTTCTTTTTGTCTTTTAAACATTTGAAAGCCATATATGTAAACTGCCTGGGGAATGGGCATCAGCACCCTGGGATTCTACTGATTTATCTGTTGGCTGGAGGGAGATATGTACTAACATGAGATCAATATGTGACAGAGAACATGTGCACGGACATGTAACAAGATATTTGCTGCATGGTTGGGTAGCGTGCCCTCCAGGCATCCATAATATTACAATTTAACAGTAATGATGGTGAGGAAGAAATTGGAAGAACCATCATTGAATGATTGCAGTCTAAGGATTGATGCCAGAAGTAAATTAAAGTCTCTAAGCCAAATAGAATGGATATAAGGGTTAGAGACCTTTTATTTCTCTGATCACAGTCCATGAAAACTGGTGGACAAAATATAAGTGCCAATGAGTAAAAGGAGTTTTTGGTAAATAAAACAATTTAACACCACATTCTGTGTCTACCCTCCTTATCCAGGGTCACTGACACAGGTTCCAACTGGATTCTATGATGAATAAAAATGGAGACACCTCAAGCAGTATTAGTAAATGTTGTGTGATATGCCCATAGAGAGGTAATCTCTCTGTAAGCATGTCTGTTTCCTGTAGACATTTGGGGACAACATGCATGAAATTTGCCGTTAACATACCAAATTTCATGCACATTATAGTGGCATAGAATGCGCCTGATTTATGAACCTACTCTACAGCGGGTCATATATCAGGCACATTTTAGCGATAGGGCGACATTTCTGGATCAGGTATACCACTTTGAATATGGTATACCTGTTCCAGCTGTAATGCGCCTAGAAATGCCGTAGCAAAACTATAAATATGTGGTTTTGCTACGGTTCTATTGCGTCCCACCTCCCGCACACCCCCTGAGATCTGGGGAATTACAATGTAATGCGCCCAAGAGTGGTGTGTGGGAGATTTAAAAATGTGTGAATGGGGCTGAGCCTGATATCGGGCTGAAAAGACGCCAGATATCTGCCACAGCCCCGTTTAAACATGTCGCCCTTGATGTCACAAATCTGTCTGTGTTGACAACAAAATAATAAAGCCCATTTAGTGTGGTCAACATTTCACATGAGGAAATGTATACATCCTACAGTCATAATGAAGATTGTTTAATGGTAAAAGGCTGCAAAGTCCAATGAAGTCAGGAGGTAATTTGAGGAATCTAAACGGAATAATATGCTATATCAAGTGACTCTGGACAAAGATACTTGTGGGATTAGAAACTGTACCAAAATAGACAATATTAAAACTCCTTTCCTCTCCCCAACCTATACTACTCCATTACAAAGTTGCATGCCCAAAAGAGTTCCCAGGAAGGGAATAATAAAGCTAGAAAATGAACATGTGTACAAGAAAGCCACTGTCATGAATAGTCAGGGACAGCATATATGCCGATGTACTAACAAGGATAAAGACCAATATATGGTAACTTTTTATGGTGGACAACACAGTCTAGAAAAGTAGCATTAGTTACAGACTTTTAGCAACTAAACATCTTGGTATTCTTGGGTTCACTGAAGAAAGAGATTTTAGCCAGTAAATCACTCCCTCAGGAGTGGTAAAGAAATGAAACTTGTTGTCTGCAAGTACTTTTAATTTCACAGTGTAGTGCATAGTGTATATTAATGGGTTTTCTCACTGCAATAATTAGCTTTCATCATGTCAGTAAAGGTAAATGAAGACTTTTGCTAAGAACATGAATCTTTTGATAGTACCCTGGTCAGGAGATGAGAGATTTTATCTGCTCTGAGTACAGACATGTCTCTAGGTTACCTTCCATATCTCCTTTCCTGATTAGACAGAGAGCAGGAGTGAAGTCACCATGGTCGGACAGAGCAGAGTCTTTATCTCTAACAAGATTAACTTGTTTGCCTCATCGTTGTCCTGGTAATTCAGAAATTTTGCAGTGAAGGAAAGGTAGCTGCTGGTGCTGGTTAAGGTAGAATTCTATGAGCCCTTTGTACTGCAATCATGACAGAAATTATATCTTTGCCATATGTGAAGTTTTAAAGATTCTCCAAGAAGACTTCTGATGACGTTCCCTCCTCTCCTTCGTGAAGACCCACAAATCTCAGATTGTAATGCAGCAATCTATGTTCTTGTTTTATTGTATTCCACCTCATTGACTCTGTGGCTGAAGCGTACAGCTTGATCCTCTAGTGTGCTAATATTGTTCTCAACCTCCATGACCCTTTACCTGTTATATTGTGCATCTTCGATTTTATTTCTATGTGTGTGGTCAAAGTAGTTTGGCAAAAATGTCTGGATGTTCAGACTTTCTGAGCTGAGACGATTGCGGGTCAGACTCTACTAGAAGTATTTCAGATTGTACGGTGTGGCAGATTCAGGTATATCTGACCAGTGGAATATGTACAGTTTCTTTGTTGCTTTAGATGCTTATTTGGGTGGTTCCATTGTTGGCAACAGTCAGTTTTTGACTTTGTACTTCAAGCAAGTTCATTGCCAGAGTATACTTAATACACTATACCAATGCAGGAAAATTTATGAGATCCAAGTGTCCACAAAAGGTAAGAAAGGTTACATCTCATACAGAGATGGGTGGGGAAGGGAAAGGGGGAGTATAGAGAACATACATTTAAACAGGACGACAGAAGACTCGTCGCAGGTGGCAATATACATCAGTCTCGGTAGCCGCTAAGGTTATGGAGGGGAAAAACGGCAGCAGAGCACTAGTGGGTCCAGTACAATTGCTATCCCTTTAATTGAAGTGTAGATCTGAATTTAAGTGGTTGGCACTGAGGATACCCCACCTATTATCACAGCATGCCACATCTCGGCTAGCTGCAAGCTGTCTAACGGTGTTAAAAGTGAGGTGAATCGTGATGACAATATTGGAGGTGTAACCTAACATAAAAGCAGCATTGCATGTAAGCAGGCAAGATTAGGATTGCCTCATTGATATTGGATACTGTTACCATACAGAGCAAGACAGGCTGTCCACAGGTAGGCAATGGTGCAATTGTTATTGCGAATTGTGTCCCATTTATACCTCAGTCCTCAAACACAGCTATTGCTGAATTTATAATGCTTGCGCACACTTACTCATGGCCACTATGGTGGCAACTCCTGGCATGAGGTGGTCTGCATGCTACTCCACAATCAGGTTCCGACTAAACCAGTCCAGTATATTTATTTTCTGATAGTGAATTATCACTCAGCACTCTTGACCACCAACAGATTCACAAGTTGGCGTTGGCATCTCACAGATTTATTAATACAGAAAGCTGTCCAAAGATGATCCCAAGATGGCTACAGTAGTGGGCGACAAGACCACACAAAAGGTAGGCTCCTTGCAGTGTTGTGCTGTGGACCTAAGTCAGACTCAGGAGGTCTCTGAAATCAATTGTCCTATAGTGGATAAAAAAATGATGGTGTGGGCTACAGTAGGTGACCAAAGGTTTTTAGGTAAAGAGAATGCCCACAGGATAAAAAATATTGATGGAAAAACAGGTTATTTGCCTCGAAACCAGAACTAGATAGCAGAAGCTGAGGTTCATCTCTACAGACAGGCCACACCCCTGATGAATTTTTTTTGCTCTTATGTGAAACCATCACAGGCAGTGTACATTCTTTTTCTCGTGACTATAATATATTATTATATATATATATATATATTATAATATTATAATAATATATATATAATAATATATATATATAATATATATATAACTGTAATAATATATAATTATATATATATACTGTATATGTATATATATATATATATATATATATATATCATATAAATATATATATAAAACACATCCAAATAAAATATATATATATATATATATATAAATAATATATATATATATAATATTATATTAATATATATATATAATATATAATATGTGTGTATATATATATTTTTTTTTTATTAGTAGTATCATATATATTTGTATAGTATATTTTACAACACCTTCCTAACGGCTGTAGAATTAAGAGGCATTTATAGGCGAGACTACTTTCATTAATGTATGGCCAACTGAGTTTAAAAGAATCTGGATTGTCGTCTGACCTATATTCTTAGCATGGCAATGCAAAGGTATTTTTTTTAACCTTCACCTGGGTGTTCCGAAAAGCCTGAGGCCATGCTGATAAATTGTGTACATTTAAACACCTACACACTGAGGATTTCTGTACTTTGTTAAGACACATCATGAAGCTTTTAAGAGGAACAGGAATCACTCAGAAGTGGGTCAGGACAGGATTGAGTTCCTGAGTATTTATTCTCAGTGTCTTAAAGACTGACGTCAAGGATTATCATATGGCTTTACATTTTTACATCTTAGGAAACGAGTGCAACAATATCTCCTTTTGTCATTGCATTTCTGGGAACATTTTATTTCAAACTGTCTTGTGAGGAAAAAATGCTTAGTGTAAAAAAAAGATTTGGGTCACTGAATCACCATGGTAATCTTTTCTCAAAGTAGGTGAATCATCTTATTACTTCAGTTTTTCTAGTGATATATAAAGATTTCTAAAGCTGAATGTCAATTATACGGTAAATATGTCATCTTTGCTGCTCAAAACCCCCTGATGACCTCTGGCTGAAAATTAGTATATTAGTACTTCTAACATCTGTATCACTTCATGAGGTAGAACAGACAAGAATCCTGTGCGTTCCACAAGAAGAACAGGAGCATTATACATGTAAAATGAGCAGGCACGATAGGCTACATTTAACACTTAAAGGGTTTTTGCCACAACCTCAGAAAATAGGATATGGTTACACTTGCGCAGTTCTCCTTGCTCTTTTCTCTGGAAGTTACCAATATAGCTGGGCGAGTGTACTCCCATAGACATGAATGGGGGAGAGCTATACAAGCATGGCCAGTTCTCCCATGTTTGAAAATTCAGCACCTTCACCCCTTCCCGACATAAGACATATCTGTACGTCTTAGCGGGAAGTGACTTTCCACAAATGGAGGTGCCAGTAAGTCCTGGACATCGTGCGGGCTCTCAAACTGGGCCTGTGCGATCGCACCTTGGGACCAGCTGTATGTTACAGCTGGCAATATGCTCTGGCTGTGGGTGAGCTCTGGCCATGGGTGATTAATCTCTTAGCTGCCGCAATCTATCGCGATTGCTGCAGCTAAGGGAGCGAGTTCCTTCTGTCTCCCCTGCAGCAACCGCGGCACGATCGCTGCTGCTGTCTGCTTATTTACTTGTCTGCTTGCAAAAGAGATAAAAAATAAATAAAGTATGTATATTTGGTATCATCGCATGCGTAACAACCTATCTTATAAATCTTTTATGTTATTTAAGCTTCACAGTGAACGCTGTAAAATAAACAAAAAAAAATTTTGTTCATCACGCAGCACATAAATGGAACAAAAAGCGATCAAAAACTCATATAAACACCAAAGTTGTACAAATTAGAACTTCAGTTCACAAAAAAGCCCTTAAATAGATCTGTATCTGGAAAAATAAAAAAGTTATGGCTATCAGAAGATAGTAATGCATAAACATTGCTTTATACAGTAAAAACCCTTTTTTTAAAGCGCTTCAACATTAAAAAAATTATATAAATTAGGGATCACCATAATCATACTGACCCACGGAGTAAAACTAACTTGTCACATATACTGCACAGTGAGCCCTGTTAAAAATAAAAAATAAAAACCCCTACTAGGGTTGCAGTCAGGGCCGGGACAACGGGTAGGCCAAGGTAGGCGACCGCCTAGGGCGCCTACCTCAGCCTATCCCTAAGGGGCGCCGTCAGGGCCCCGACCCTCGCCGGGCTCCAGGCCGCTGCCGGGGCATGAAGCGCCGGCGTCTCTGTGACCGCTTCTGCAGAGCAGAGAGCAAGCACTCCCTGCTCCGCAGACAGTGTCAGGCCCGCTCCCCGGAGGATCGCTGGATCCTCCGGTGAGCTGCAGGGCCGACACAGCGGGGCCGCCGGGTCCTCATAGCGCTGAGGACCCACCGCGGCTCCGTGCGGCGCTCAGCTGGCAGCGTCGCAATGAAGTGATGTCATTGCGACGCTGCCTCTCCTCAGACGCACAGCGCGTCACAGGCCGTGCGCCCGAGGAGCTGCCGGAGGAGCGCGCAGCTGAACAGGACAGAAGAGGAGCGCGCGCCCGGGAATTGGTAAGTATTTAAAGTTGTTTTTTTTTTAAGTGCCTGCCTGTGGCCGCCTATATTCTGCCTGTGGCCCCATACGCCTGCCCCGTGGCCCCCTTTATCTCGCCTGCGGCCCCTATAATGCCTGCCTGCGGCCCCCATAATGCCTTCCTGCGGCCCCCTATAAAAGCCTGCCTGTGGCCCCCTTATATCCCCGCCTGTGCCCCCATAATGCCTGCCTGCGGCCCCCTATAATGCCTGCCTGCGGCCACCTATAATGCCTGCCTGTGGCCCCCTATATTCCTGCTGCCCGGGGCCCCATTAATGCCGCCTGCGGCCCCCTATAATGCCTGCCTGCGGCCCCCATAATGCCTGCCCGCGGCGCCCCTTAATGCCTGCCTGCGGCCCCATAATGCCCTCCCTGCGGCCCCCTATAATGCCTGCCTCCCCCACCCTATAATGCCTGCCTGGGGCCCCCCTTATATTCGGCTTGGCCCCCTTTACGCCTCCCTTTTGGGCCCCCCCTATTTTGGGCCTGTGGGCCCTATAATGCCGCCTGGGGCCCCCCCCC
Organism: Phyllomedusa bahiana; assembly: GCA_025379985.1. NCBI lineage: Eukaryota > Metazoa > Chordata > Amphibia > Anura > Hylidae > Phyllomedusa > Phyllomedusa bahiana. Next base: position 52,462 of record JAODAL010013297.1, on the reverse strand, counting down.
CCCTATAATACCTGCCCTGCGGCCCCAAATAAGGGCCTCCCTTTTCGGCCCCCTTTAATTTCCCTGCCTGGGGCCCCCTTTTAATGCCTGCCGGGTTGGCCCCCTATATCCCCCTGGGGCCCCCTAATCCCTGCCTGGGGCCCCCCTTTATAATGCCTGCCTGGGGCCCTCTAAAAATTTTGGTTTGCTGCGGCCACCTATAAGGGCCTCCTGGGGCCCCCCTATATTCTCCCTGTGGGCCCCCATACGCCTGCCTGTGGGCCCCCTTAAAATTCCTCCGGTGGCCCCTAAAATGCCTGCCTGGGGCCCCCTTATAAAAAAACCTGCCTCCCCGGCCCCCCTTAAAAATGCCTGCCGGTGCCCCTATTTTCCTGCCTGGTCCCCCCAAAAGGGCCTCCCTTTAACCCCCCAATTTTAACGCCTGCCCCTGGGGCCCCCATACGTGGCCTGACCCCCCATAGGGCTGCCTTGGCCCCTAAAAGCCTCCCTTTGGCCCCCCGAAAGGGGCCTTTCCCTGACCCCCTGTTACGGCTCCCTTTTGGCCCCTATATCCCTGCCGTGGCCCCCCAAAAAACCTGCCGGGAAGGCCCCCACCCCCTTTAATGCCTCCGGGCCCCCCTTTACGCCTGCCTGGGGGCCCCCATACGGCTGCCTAAGGGCCCCTTACGCCTCCCTTTGGGGGCCCCCAATTCGCCTGCCTGGGGGCCCCATACCCCTCCCTGGGGCCCCGGGAAATGGCTCCCTGGGGGCCCCCTATACCCTGCCTGTGGCCCCATAAACCCCCCTGATCCCCCATACCCCTGCCTGAGCCCCAAAGCCCCTTTCCCTTTTGGGGCCCCCCATACGCCTGCCTAAGCCCCCATACCCCTCCTGGGGCCCCCAAAAAACGCCTTTTTTTGGGGCCCCCTTTACCCCCCTTCCTGGGGCCCCAATACCCCTGCCCTTTGGCCCCTAGGTGCCTGGGGCCCCATACGCCTGCCCTGACCCCCCTACGCCCTCCTGTACCCCATAGGGCCGCCGCCCCCCCTAGAAATATATTTCCCTGGGGCCCCTGGCAAAATTTACCTGCCGGAGTCCCCCTATATTTTTATACCTACCGGGTTAAGGGGCCCAAAATCTATATTTTCCGGGACTGAGGGGGGCATATCTATTTTAACCTGTCTGACAAGGGGACTTTATACCTAAAAATTAAGGATTTACTAGGAAAGGGTGGGGAAATTCCTAAGATTTTTTTGTGTCCAAACCCTAGGGACGAGTTTTGGCCGGGAGCAATTGGCATGAAGGGGGTGAACCGGATGGGGGAAAAAAAAAGGGAAAAGGTAAACGACGCTGATCAGAAAAAACTCTCCGGTGAGCCCACTAAATGTAACTGCAGTTTTAATAAACTTATATTTCCTGCAGGGGCTAAAATCAATAGAAATCTACCACTATATTTTCACTTTTATGGCGGTGGTATATGTCTTTCAGAGCCTGTGTACAGCTGTAGTCACATGGGGGGGGGTCCCCCGGTTCGGTGGGGGGCCCTGGAAAAAAATTTATTTGATTTTTAAAAGTAGTTATTTTTTGGGTTTTTGGGTTTTTGTAGGAGTGTTTTTTTAGTAACAATCATTGCCCGGGTAAAAATTTGCTCCATGTATCGGGGGAATTATTTAGTGACGGGTTTTTTAGGGGTTTTTGCCCCTGTCTAGGGAAAGGGGGAGGGGTTTTTAAAAAACCCCCAAATTTTGTCAGGGCTGATTTTAAATGTGCAGTGATGTTTGAGGAGATGGACGGGGAAGCTTTTTGGGGGGGGAATGGGGCAAAAAATTGTGCAGGCCCTGGGCAGGGGTGAGGGGAAAATTGGGGTGGGGGGGGGGTATTTTTTTAAAGATTTGGGGGGGGGGGGGGCGCCATTGGTTTTAAACTCCCTAGGGCCCCAAAAAATCCCCTTGCCCCCGGGCCCCCGGGGTTGCAGTATTTTTTTCCCCATCCCTTCCAAAAAAGGTTTTAAAAAAGCTAAAAAAAAAACTCCTAAAAACCCAAAATGATAACAAAAAACGCCACTAAAAAAACAACCCTACCAGCTCCAAAAACCCAAAAAAAATAAAAAGTCATGTTTTCCTATTTGTTTTAAAAGTGCTTTATTTTTTTAAAAAGAAAAAACATAAAAAAATATAAAAATTGGGTATAAACTGTAACCCATTTTGATTTGCTGAGTAAAGTTGGCATTTTTTTTAAACCCCAGAAAGTGCCGCGGGCAAGAAATAAAAAAACCCAATTTGATTAAAACATCATATGCACCAAAATGGAAACCAATAAAACCATAAAAACTCACCCCGCAAAAAAGTCCCATAATAGTTTCTGTTAAAAAAAAAATTTAAAAAGGGTTAGGGCTAGCAGACTATAAAAACATCGAAATTTTTTTTTTGTCGCTTTTCCCTTGTGAAAATTTTTAAAAAAACCATAAAAAACTATATTAAATTGATATAATTGTAATTGCACTGACCTGAATAGTAAAGTTATCCTGTAATTTACATTGTACAGCGAACTCTGTAAAATTGAAGTCCAAAAAACAATGGTGGAACTGTGTTTTCTCCCCCCTCCCATTTTCATGACCCGATGCTAAAAAAAACTATGGAATACCTGTGCACCCAAAATGCACAATACACCCAAAGATGAGATCCGTGAGGGTGTTAAATCCAAAATTGAATGACTTCTGGAAGGTATTGTGTGGGCTTTGCATATGCAACATGGCACCCATCAAAATCTATATTGCAAAATCCAAATAGCGCTCCCTCACTTGTACATCCTGCCATGCGCCCTAACAGCAACTTACTTCCACATATAAGGTATTTCCGAACTTGGAAGAAATTGCATGACAAAATTTGGGGTTCTTTTTTTTCCAGGATTCATTGTAAAAATGAAACATTTTAAAGCTAAAATTGCAGATTGTTGGAAAAAAAAATATATTTTTACAGCCTAATATTGGGTCTTTTTAGGTGTGTTTACTAAGTTTTTGCACCGTAAGGTACCCACAAACCTGGAATTGCGCCTACAGAAAATCATATTGAAAATGAGACCACAAAGTGCTCCTCCTATTTTGAGGCTTGTGATTAAGCCAAATAGCACACTAGGGCCACATATTGGATATCTCTAAAAATGGAAGAATTGAGGCAATTAATGTTGAGTTGTATTTGCCTTGTCACATCTACCGTGTTCCAGTGAATAATGGATAAAAACTGAAAATCTGCAAAAATGTGAAATTTTGAAATTTCACCTCCACTTTCATTTCTGTGAAACAACTAATGGGTTAACAAACTTCCTAAACATTGTTTTAAATACTTTAAGGGGTGTAGTTTCTTAGATGGAGTAATTCATGGGGATATCTAATATGCAGGACCCTCAAACCCACGTCAGAACTGGACTGGTCCCTAAAAAAAATCCATATTGCAAATTTTCTTGCAAATGTGAAACATTACTTCTAAATTTCTAAGCCCCTTAATGTCCTAAAAAAAAGACATTTAAAAAATGATGTCAACCTACAGTAGACATATGTAGATGCTAGTTATAAACTATTTTTAGTGGAATAACTATCTGTATTACACAATTTTTGAAGTTTGAAAATGGCAGATTTTTCAAAATTTTCACGATATTTTGATATTTTTCATAAATAAACATAGATTGTAGGGACAAAAATGTCTTACTATTTCAAAGCACTATGTGTCATAAAAAATAAAAACCACTCTGGGAGTCGCATACAGCTGAAGACCGAGTTAGCCGACAGCATCCAGGCGCTGCTGTGTCCTGTGTGCTGTCGGCGATCTTTGCAGCTGTATGCGACTCCTCTGAGCACATATAGCTTACTCTCCGATCACCCCACGGGGTTCGGGCACTGCCATGGCCCGGGCACTGGCGGGGAACTCTTCGGCTGTATGTGACTCCTTGGACAGTATACAGCTGAAGACACTATTGCTGAGCAGAGAGCGAGCACTCCCTGTTCCACAATACTCCAGAAGGCCGCAAGTCTCCGGCACAGGCAGCGAGCGATATCATCACGCTGCCTGCGTGGACTGTGCCAGAAGACGGAGCGCCCGACAGACGGAGCAGCGGGGGAGTGAGGTAAGTACATATATTTTTTTTTTTACAAATCCTTCTTATGGGGAACATATATCTGCCTTTAATAGCCTATACCTGCCTAAGAGGGGACAAATATCTACCTATAATAGCCTATACCTTCCTATAATAGCCTCTACCTGCCTGTGGGGGAACATATACCTACCTATAATTACATATACCTGCCTATAACAGCCTATAATTGTCTATACCTGCCTATGAGGGGACATATACCTGCCTATAACAGCCTATAATTGTCTATACCTGCCTATGAGGGGACATATACCTGCCCTATGGGGGGCATATACTTGCCTATATCTGCCTATGGGGGACATTAAACTGCCTATATCTGCCTATGGGGAACATTAAATTGCCTATACCTGCCTATGGGGAACATTAAACTACCTATGTAATTTTATTGGTATCCATTTTTATTTTTGAAACTTATCAGTAGCCGCTGCATTTCTCACCCTAGGCTTATAATCGAGTCAATACGTTTTCACAGTTTTTTGTGGCAAAAGTTGGTGCCTCGGTTTATATTCGGGTCGGCTTATACTCGAGGATATACGGTATTTATTTGTATCTTTCATTACTTTTCACAGTTATCCCCTTATCACACCATATACATCATGGGGGCACTAAAGGAGTATGCAGTGGGCTCACTAGTAAAGCCTGCTCCTTACAAGGTGAGTGCCAGCTGTTAATTATAGCCAGTACCTGCAGTTGGTCGCCAGGATAACTGCAGTTATGGCATCTACCCTTCTGCCCCACAATAGTACCAGTCCTCTAACAATGGGATCATGGGGTGCCATTCTGTTTTTGTGGCTGAAGCCAAAAATTGTACTCCCACTACACTCTGATAAGGAAGTCAACTATATAACCACTGTATATCCCACTAGTGATTGTGCTCATATGGATTTGTACTGCATCATGTTTTCATGAAAATTATGAAATTAATCTTGTTGCTTATAACACGTATGATGGTGCCTGCCAAAGTAATTTTTGCATTGGATCTATGGCATTGATGAGAAGATCATTGGAGATGTGCACCTGGGAAAGATGAGCTGGTCTTTTCCTTTTTGAGACTGCTTGCTCCTTGATTTGGATCGACAATTGTTCAACCTATTGTGTCAATTTTTATTAGCCGGTATAATTGGCATCTGGCATGCCAGCTGGAAAATTTCATTTGTAACATGATGAAGGTACTTTCTTTTTGTGATATAATACATCTCAACGCTATAAAAGCATTTTCTTGTTTATATAACTCATAAGTTAGATATAAATTCGATCTTTAGTGGTTGGAACATTACCATTCAATATTTTCCACAGGATCTTACCTCAAGAAAACTCATAGCATCCAGGTCAGCTGTGTTTTGAAAAAGTGGCACAAGATAGCACATGATCCTGGTTAGTTAGCTCAAGTTTGATACGACCTCTTCACTTTTTGGTTTTTGCAACTGAATTTTGAGCTATTTTTCCCACAAAAGTCTCATAAAGTATAATACAAAAAAGTGAAAAAGATCAGTTCACCCACTCTGTTTGACTATAATCCTCTTTTCCACGGAATCAACATCCATGTGTGTTCAAGGTGTGCGAAGAAAGCATCCAGCTGTGGATGAATAGATGATCGCTTGTTCCTAAACGTAGAAAATTCTCCAGCACTTGAAAAATTCCTTGTTATAAAAATGCACTTTATTTCTTTATATAACATAAAACATACACGAACACGTCTACATATTTCAAGTCTACTTAAAGGGCTCTTAGTCGTGGCTAAGAGCCCTTTGCATAGGCTTGAAACGCGTATACATGTGTTTGCTCTTGTGTAATTTGGATTTTTAATTATGTTTTATTTTACATGAAGAAATAAAGTGCTTTTTTATAACTAGGAATTTTTTTCGAGTGCTGGAGAATTTTCTACGTTTAGGAACAAGATATCAGTCTCATAAAGTAGTTAACACAATAAAATCTTTTGATGACTAAATTATTATGCAACATGATAGAGTACATAACCATACACTTGGCTATGCATCACATGTTCTTTTACAAAATATTTATTTTAACAACTTCAGTTTATGAAATATTACTTTTGGATAAGAGAGGAATAGGAAAAAAGAATACTAAATGCTAAGAGATGGCCAAACTACACATTTTAGTTGAGGACCTGCCAGGAATGTCAAAGACAACCCACAGTAGTTTTTGTCTGGTCTGTGTAGAATTTTTTCAGTACATTCCAGCATTATTTAGGCTCGCCAAAGGAAATTGTATAATGCTTGTGACGTTAACATATAATCATCAACAGACAACGTGAGTCATAGGTATGCGTTTACTGTTCATAGAGTAAGATTCATAACTAGTTATAATTGTCTCTTTTGGGACATAATTTTAGAGGTCAAGAAACTTTCCGTGCTTACTTGCAACTGCTGAGATATATATTATGTAAAACAAAAAATAACCACTCTTCCCTCGTTGTTCTTCTCTCTTGGAATGTTTAGTAACATAGAACAGTTTTGAGAAATACTGTTTATGACTCCTAAGATTCCAAATTAATTTCTCATGTCACATTAGTCTAGTTGTTCTTGTGCTATAGTTCACAAGAAAGTCCATGACCAGGTGACAACCTGTGAAAGTAGGTGCTACAAATCATTAAAAGATTTAGCTTGGCTGTTGACTCTGTAGCTATAAACTTTTCAGTGGACTTTAAAAAAACATGACTTCTATGGATAGAACTTCTGTATATGAACCCTTACTCACCCAAAATTACCCAAACTACAGTAAACAATCTAATTAAAAAACAAAATGATACCAAAATGAGAAAACAATCTCTGAATCACATGGATAGGTAAAAGTCTCAAAAAGTTATTCTCACATAAAGTGACACATGTCACATTTCAAAAATGGCTCTGTCGGGAAGGTCAAAACTGGTAAGGGGCTAGAGTGCAGGTCACCTGACCTAGCTGCAGCAGTGAGAAATCCTATACTCAGCTTTAGATAAGGAACATTTCTGGCACTAGTGTGCATTTCAAAGCAATTTCTAATAAACTAAAGCAAAAAACAACAAATCCAATCATTTTTAGAGTATTAAATGTGTGATATGATTAAGATCTTGGCATATATTTTAATATATATTAATTATACAGGTTGTTTTAATTACAACAAAACCAAAGATATATACCATATATACTCAAGTATAAGCCGAGTTTTTCGATGAAAATGTTTAGTAACATAGAACAGTTTTGAGAAACACTGTTTATGACTCCTAATATTCTAAATTAATTTCTCATGTCACATTAGTCTAGTTGTTCTGGTGCTATAGTTCACAAGATAGTCCATGACCAGATGACAACCTGTGAAAGTAGATGCTAAAAATCATTAAAAGATTTAGCTTGGCTGTTGACTTCTGTATATGGACCTTACTCACCCAAAATTACCTAAACTACAGTAAACAATCCAAATAAAAAAACAATAAGTGTTTTTTTAAATTTATTAAAAATATACAGTGGTGGCCCCAAAAGTTTTTTGGGGAATTCTGGGCAGATAATACTCAGTTTTTTCCTTTAAAATAATTTTCAATCACAAAAACGTTTGGTTTAATTATTCATTTTTTTTTGCCTGCAATGAAAAAAAACAAAAAAAGAATGAGGGCAAAAATGAAAAAACTTGATCATTTCACCCAAAAAATTAAAAAAAGGGGCCGGACAAAAGTATTGGCACCCCCAGCCTAAAAAATTTTTCTTTGCCAACCTTTAGCCCAAAAAAACTGCGAAAAAACCGCTTTCCCGGGAAAAACCCTCCCAAAGGTTTATTACAATGCTCTGCTGGAAAATTTTGCCATTCTACTTTGGCAAAATGGGTCCAGTTTTCCCCGAGATTTTAAGGGGGGGCCTTCTCCAAACTTTCCCTTTTTGAGAACCCCTCCCCGTCTCCCGTTTCTTTCTCGCAAAACCCTTTTCTGTGGGTTTTTGAAAAAGTGTTTTGGGTCATTTTCCTTTCTGGAAGGGCCCCATGTCCTCTGAGGGGGGACCCAGCTTTTCACATGGGCCCAAAAATAAAGCTGCCCAAAAAAGTTGGTAGTTTTTCAGACTTCAATTTAAAAAAACCCTGGCACACGGTCAAAAACAGGGCCAGTGCCCGGGGGCAGCAAAAGAAAACCCCAAAAAATTTAGGGAACCCCTGCCCTGTTTGGGTGTTGGGACCGTTTTTTTTTATTGATGCTCTTTTTTTTTTTCCGTAAACCCCTATGTTGATGCCCTTTTTCCCCAAAAAGCTCTACTTTTGTTCATCTGACCGAGGGAAAATTCTTTTAAAAAAGTTTTTTAAACTTTCTCAGGTAAGTTTCGGCAAACTATAGCCCGGCTTTTTATGTCTGGGGAAAGGAAAATGGGGGGCTTTCCCGGGGGATTCCTAACCCTTTCAGTCCCTTTTCATTCAGACGCCGAGGATTTGTTTGGGGTTTACACTGTTGTTTCCCTCGGACCCGGGAGGGCCGCTTGAACTTGTTTGGTTGGGTTTGTCAAGGTTTTTTTAAACCCCCATCCGCCCCAAAATTTTTCGCGTTGAAATCTCTCGTCAATTTTTCTTTTCCGCCCACATCTAGGGAGGGGGGCCACACTCCCATGGGCTTTACATTTTGGGATCACGCGCCGGTAGACCGGGAAAGTTCGGGTTTTTTGGGAGAGGTTTGTGCCTTGAGATTGTCATGCTTCCTCACAATTTTTATTCTCAAACCTAAAAGTTTTGGTCTCCATGTTCAATTGTACAACCCAAGGAACAGGACAGATGTTGAGTCAACTTTTAACCAAAAGTCAACTGGTGCAAGTGTGATTTAGTTATTGCCCCCAAACCCCCTTAGGTCCCCAGGTAAGTTACAGGTGTGTTAAATTTCACAAATTAAGAAGCTACATGATTTTAAACAGTGCCAAAAATTTTTTTGCCACCCCCTTTTTTTTTTTTGTGTGGAATTATATCCCAATTTGGCTTTATTTAAAAATTTTTTTTGGGCTTTTTATGAAGACAAATTAAAGAAAATAAAATACCAAAAAAATTTTTATTTGCAATCATTTTCCGGAAAAACTGGATTATTGACAGAATTGCAGGGGTGCCAAACTTTTGGCCACCACGTTTAAAAAACATGTAATGGTCAGTTCAATGCTACAAAAATTTTCTTGGATTACGTTTTATGAGATCTCCAGTGCCTGACTTCCAAAACCCCGTCGATGTAACCAAAAGGGGAATGTTCTGGACTATCCTATTCACCTAAATGGCACCGATGATCCTACTGGAGATCTTTCTGGGCTTATAACTAAGATGCCCCTAAGTGATGTTACCATTACCATATCTTTTATGCTGGCCTCCAAGGTGTAGCCTGTTCACCAACATTAAAAAGTTTATAAGTTAAAATTGGTCCACCACAACTTTAAACAAACGCTCCAAATGAACAAACACAGTTCCCAGCTCACCTGTGGTTGCAAATTTAAATGGACAGCAAGCGGGTGCAAGGATCTAGCTGAAAGGCAACAGCTCAATGTAATGAATGAAAGGTCCGTATACAAACAGCAAGGATCCAGCACCAATAATGTTTATTAAAATTTCTTCTTTATTGAAAGATCATTTTAAAATCCAAAAACGACAGGACATTGTCTGCAGCGACAATGGAGGTGGCTCAAATTTTTCTTAATAGTGAGATCATAGATGTTCCTGCAAGCACCGTGTAACACACATTACACAAGTCTGGAATAGTGGCCCAAAAAAAGTGAAGAAGCCTCGACTTCAATATCAGCATAAGAACATTCAGTTCAAGTGGACAGTGGACAGTAGAAGACTGGAAACGGGTGATTTGGAACGATGAGATGAAAATCAATAGACTGGGCTGTGATGGGTGCAAATGGGTCTGGAAGAACCAATAGAAAAGGGGGCTAACAGATTGAGAAATTAAAGGAACTGTCAAGTTCGGTAGAGGAAGCCTGATGTTGTTTCACAGCCAAAAGTGTTGGATACTTGAACAGGATCAGTGGTGGTCTCAATGCTGAGCTATATGTGAGTATACAACAAGATGAGTTACCTCATACACTTGAGTACTATGGATATGAAAAGGATGACATAGTGTTTCAGCAAGACAATGACCCGAAGCATATGTCAAGATTGGTTCAATAACAATGAAGGAGAGTTGCTGGCTTGGCCCTCACAGGCCATAGACCTCAACCCAAACAAACACTTGTAAGTAGAATTAAAGAAATAGCTGTATTCTTACCTAAGTAAGTCAACCAGGATGCATCAACACTGGGAACATGTTTAAGAGACATGGGATTATATTCCGAGTGAGATATGCTTGAATCTGTTCGATAGTATGCCCAGAACAATTCAGGCAGTGTTGAAATCCAAAGGTGGATTTACAAAATACTAACAAAATAATAAAAATTAAAATTTAGAATTTTAAGAGCAAAACCATAACAAAGCAGTTATATGACAAGACTCTGCAGAACTAAGCAGATGCTAAACAGTTTAAAGTTAAATTTATGTATGAGATAGCCAAAATGATTGTCTACAAAATGGTGGCAGTCTCAAGTTCGAAGCTTTAGTGGATGGTGAGATATAGAGCCTGAAAGTCCAAAGTTCAAAACATTGTTACCCTTTTGCTTGTCAGTAGATATACTTAACACGTGATGGTACATACCAATAATAGACCTTTAGTTGCTTGGGTGGGAACATTTTAATTTATAGTTTGTTGCTGTGTTGTGAAACTGTCGGTCAAAATGATGAAAAATACTGTCAACAACAGGGCAGTGTGAAAGTAAGCTAAGAGTTGGCCTTCATTAAGAGTCCTATGATGCTGCATTTTTCTTATTATTCTTTACATATGAGATGTATTATTCTGATTGCGTTTCTTAGCTAGCTTCAACTGCTAACCTGCTCCTCCTTAATACTTTACATTGCAGCACTGTATGGTCAGATTGTCTGCTATGTATGAACTTAACCCAGTATATAAGTGCACGTTCAGAATTTTTCTTGCAGCAAGAATATAATAACATGTCAAGCAGATTTAATAAAGTTGATATAAATTGCTGGCACCTGGGGACCCCACTGACAAAGAAAACAGATCCCTAGTGATTCTTACCAGAAATGGATAGGAGTTGTGGAAATCTTCAAATTTAAAAACTCAAGGGTCTGCATAACTTTAATTAACTTCACTGGAGTGTGACAACACATGTTGAAACTGCTTCAGGGCTAACATATTCTCATTCAAAAGAGAGCAATCTGTCTTTGTATGATATATAGGATTGACATGTTCATACAAAAATATTTCTGATTTTACTTTCCAGATTACAAAACTGTTACAAAGAATCTGATAACTATATGTATGTAAGAAGAGTCAAATGGGGTAACTACAGAACTGTGCAAGAACGCCACTAGGACTGTGCAATACCCTTTGCAGTTATCTACAGAGTACAGTGGTCCCTCTACATACATTATTAATTGAATCTGGGGTGACCAGTGTATGTTTACTCTACTGAAAATTGGTAAACAGTTCTGAAGTCTTCAAAACGTCACCAACTTTAATGTAAAATTAAGATTAAAGAAAATGAGGCACATAACTATTACAAATAAAGCAAGTCTTTACATATAACATCAAAAAGAACTGCTCAAAGCTGGAAATCTATTTCTCTTTTAAGCACAGGAACTTCTTTGTGTCATGTACTATATACACAATGTACCAGAAAAAAGGAAAATTAAACAAATACTAATACAAATAATGCAAGTCCTTACATATAGCATCATAAAGAGCTGCTGATAGGTGGAAATCACGTACATTGTGCATATTATACACAATGTACCAGAAAAAGAAACTGAAACAGATAACGAAGTCAGTTAAAATACAGTATCTCACAAAAGTGAGTGCACAACTCACATTTTTGTAAATTTCAAATTATATTTTTTCATGGGCCAACAATGAAAATATGACACTGATACAATATCAAGTAGTCAGTGTACAGCTTGCATAACAGTGTAAATTTGGTGTGCATTCAAAATAACTCAACACACATCCATCAATGTCTAAACCGTTGGCAACAAAAGTGAGTACACCCCCAAGTGACAATGGACAAATTTGCCCAATTTGTCATTTTCACTCCATGGTGTCATGTTACAAGGTCTCAGGTGTGAATGAGCAACAGGTTTGTTAAATTTGGTGTTATCACTCTCACTCTCTTACAGGTCACTAAAAGTTCAACATGGCTTCTCATGGCAAAGAACTGTCTGAGGATGTGAAAAAAAGAATTGTTGCTCCACATAAAAATTTCATAGACTATAAGAAGATTTCCAGCATATTGAAAATAAGCTGCAGCATGGTGGCCAAGACCAAACAGTGGTTTAAAAAACAGGTTCCACTCAGAACAGGCCTCGTCATGGTCAATCAAAGAAGTGCATGTGCTCAGTGTCCTGTCCAGAGATTGTCTTTTCAACATAGATATATGAGTGCTGTCAGCATTACTGCAGAGGTTAAAAGGGAAGGGGGTCAGCCTGTCAGTGCTCAGACCATATGCCGCACACTGCATCAAATTAGTCTGCATGTCTTTGGTCCCAGAAGGAAGCCTCTTCTAAAGATAATACAAGAAAGCCTGCAAACAGTTTTCTGAAGACAAGCAGAGCTGCCCTTTTTATTTCATATAGTGCTCCGAAAAAATGAAAGGGGAGCTCTGATTGGTTGCTATGGGCAACAAAGAAAGTCTTAGACCTAGACAGTTTTCATACATGTCACCCTAAGTACTTATATATAAGGGTATGTTCACACGGCGTGTTCAGTCCGTGTGAACATATGTTATTAGATGCATGTTTGAGTCCATCTACCCAAACACACATCTAACAATGAGCAATATGCTTTTACATTGCTTGACCCCAATGGCATTGTGTGATCAAAGAGCTCTTCAGAATATGGATTATTTGGAGTGGTCTGTATATTGGGTTGTGACTAGAGATGGGCTAATTTCTAAAAAAAATTCAATTCGCCGACTTTGCCGAATTTCCCAACAAAATTATTTTCGTCCCAAATTAATTCAGGATGAATCGCGTTAAAAAAACAGCTATTTCCTAGCTGCAGATAGCCTGTAGGGTGCTGTAGAACATTGTGCCATGCTTAAATATGCAGAGGGAGCTTGGTTTGGTCTTCATACAATGCTGTGTTTTAGTGTGACACGCAGATGACTGCCGCCGCTCTTAGAATCGCTTCACTATCAAATTCCCTGGGCACTTACGGGGGCAAAACTGACCAAAAAACTGAAGCGAGCATGCAGCCTGATAAAGTCATGGCAGCGCCAGCTGAAAAAAAACAAGCTGAGGGCTAAGATCCTACAATAGCATCAAAGAACACAATACTAGGTTCCTGGAGCCGCCATAGGGCGCAGCACAGTAAGGGGACGTCACAGCAGGGGTAACTCTGACAACCCTAACCAAGATTCGGTGGTTTTGTCACACAACCCTTAGTTGGCATGGCCCGGGAGTAGGTGAGGGGCCCTCACCTGTCCTCAACCAACCTCTGTCCCGTTCGCTTCCCACACCCAGAGAACTACTATGTGCTGCGCCACTGTACAGTGAGGACAAACTATTTAAGGACAGTGGGTAGCAAAGAGGTGGGGAAGACATCCGCTGCTTCTTGCAGAAGCGGGCAAATATTGATGAGGAGAGTTGCAATGGGGGGTTATGTTGTGAGTGGTCAGGCTTTGTACAGCGACACCGTTGAGGGGGACAGCGGTGACAGGCAAACACAAATCGATGTAGCCGATCGCACTTGGGAGCCGGGTGAATCGAGCAAGGCTGGGACAAGGTAATTTGCCCTAGTTAAACAAGGCATAAAGTGCCTCCCAAATGGAAATTCAGCCCACTCAATGCCTCCTTGTGCCCCCCTTTTCTCCCGGGGATGAAGTGGCGCCCTACGCGGTTGCCTACTCGTGACTACCCATTGTCCCGGCCCTGGAAGCATTCCGTTTTCTCTACATTAAGTTTTAGGAGACGGGAGGAGAAGAAGGAGGATTTAGACGACAGACAATCTAGGATCTTGGACAGTAGAGAGTTAATGTTTGGGCCGGAGATGTAAAGTTGGGTGTCATCACCATACTGGTGGTTTTGAAAGCCATATGATGTTATCAGCTGACCCAGACCAACAGTGTACAACGGCTTCATCATTATCATTGGGAGAAGAGAGCGGCAGCTTGCGTGTCAGGCAGTGGCGCAGAACGTAAGTCGGTAGTGTGGCCGGGAGTCAGCAAGGTGGCAGCAGTGCGAGGTTGGGAGACAAATGGCCACGATTTAGACCACCCACTTTGCAGGTCCCAGAAAGTAGCGGCACAGGGGCTCACTGGGTCAGCGGCAGTAACAGTCAATCAATGCAGAGCTTTGGTGGTAAAATCACCTACTCGGCGGTGTGCCAGTTTCTTGAAGAGACACCAGAAGAGTAGAGATGAGCGATTATAATTGTCAAAGTTGAAATCGGCATGATTTTTAGGTTGATCGGAAATTTCCGATCACGCTATATTTTAGGTGAGAATCTGCACATAATCTCTTACTATCGCACCATTTACGGCGCTTCCTGTCATTTTGACGGCCAGCAAATCAGCTTAGAGCATAGAGCAGGGTGAGCTGGGTGTGCGACTTCATGACTGTGATGTGTATGGTTGTCATTGGCTGGAAAAATCACATGACCTCTTTTTGCATAGAACAGCGTTTCCTGTTCATCATCAGTGTTTCAGTGTCACTAGAGCAGGACGTGTGCTAGGTCTCTCTGAATACAGCTCAGCTCAGAGACACAGTTCTCTTTATTCATACAGACAACTATGCTTTTAGCTGGGAAAAAAAATTAATTATGGGTAGAGAGAATTTCAGCTCTTAGTTAGTTAGACAAGATTTTTAAAAGAAGATCTGCGCTGTACAGCCGGGGGGAAGGGGAGGGGGGCGAAAACAACAGAAGGCGGGCATGCTTTTAAAAAGGAGATTTATATTGTGCCCCAGACTCGCTTTGAACCTGCATTGAAAGGGCTTTTTTTTACCTTTTTTTGGCCAGCAACCTGCCCCTGAGGGGGAAATTGTACCTTTTATTTTTGCACCATTTTGTTCAAAGGCCACGTTGGGGACTTTTTATTAAAAGGATACAAAAAAATTTTCTAGTAACTGAGGTGTATTTCATTGGTGCAAACCCAAAACTTTTATTATCGTATAACTTTTTAAAATAGCGCTTTCACTTTGGTAGGCCCCTATTTTTGTTCAAAGAGACCTCTATTAAAATTTTGAATGAAATTTTGTAGTAATGCTGTTGTATTTCATTGGGGAAAAAACATTTTCCAAACCGTATTAATTTTTTAAATAGCTTTTTGGCACTGGTGGGGCCTGTTTTTTACAAATGCCAGTTGTACTCTTTTGATAGAAAAATTTTCTAGCAGTTTTGTTTGTCATTGCTGAAAAAAAAAATTTTCCCCTTTCACCCGTGAAAATTTTTAAAATGTTTTTTTCGCCCCCCGGTAACTCCGGTTTGCCCCCGTAGGTATTGAAAAGATATTTTTTTGAAAACATCTTTTCCTAGTCCACGGGGGAATTTTTAAATACCGGGGGAAAAGGGAAAGAAACTTTGTTTTTTGGGTTTACGGTTCTTTCACCAGCCGCATTCACGGTACGCTAGAAACAATTTGTTTCTAATCCTATTGGCTTAGGAAATTAGGGGATTTAAGAATAGCTGTGTTTCCCGTTTTTTTTAAGGACTGTTAAAACTCTTCCTCCCTTTTTAAAATTTTTTTTTTTGTGGACGAAATGCAGGTGGTAAGCGAGCAAGAGGGGGAGGACATGGGTAGAGGAACGGAGAAGGGCCCCCTTCCCATGGGGCAAACAACACGCATGCCCAGGGATCATCGGTTGCAGGACCGTCAGGCCTGTAATCGCTGGGTCGGGGCCCCTGTGAATTCAGTAACAACAGCGTCACCAATCTTTCTTCAGTGGTTAATGCAACCTGCATGCTGCGGCCCGGGAAAAGGAGTCAATGCCCTGTTCAACTAAAAGGGTAGTTAAAAAGACTCCTTTCCCCCGTCACTTTTTAATTGTGGGTCAGAAGGGTTTTAAAGGGGTCATGTTGCGTTCCAGGACGGCGTAGTCAATACCCATTTCAACTAAAATGTGGTTCAAAAAATAGTCCCTCCGGGCCTTTTTAATTTGTGGTTATGCGGGTTTAAAAAGGGTATGCGTGGTACAGGACAGGGATGTGAATAGTCGTGACTTTTTTTCTGTGACTCTTGTTGCCAAAATTTGTGTTGCCTAAATGAGCACGTACCATTTTAAAATTTTGTGGATTTTAAAATTCCATTTCCCCACCCCTGTTTGGTTGTAAAAGAAGGTGTTGCTCCCCCCCCATAGATTTTAAATGGTCATCGGGATAATTTTATGACTATCAATTCGGCATGATAATTCCCAAATATCGACTACAATCAAAACGATAGTTGACACAATCGCTCATCCATAGAGGAGGTTAAATAACTTTGTAAAATTTGTGGGAGAAGTAAGCTGACCATGGCCCCTAACATTGGGGAAACCAGGGCCCGCAATCAACAACGTGTTTCAGATGTGGAACGCAGCACCCAGTGGAACGCCTCCCATTTCATTCCCAAAAGGGCTTCACCATCTCTGCCGAAGAAAATGCTGTCTATTACATCATCAGGGCCGCCTCCTGCCCCTGGGCATAGGGTGCCAGCAGTCGTTTTACCGAGACGATTCCCAAGAGACAGCAGTATGTTCCCCCCCTTTTTCAAGGGGGTGGACTCTGCCATTCAAAGAATGCCCGGGAAATTTGGGCTTCACTTTTGATTGTAAAAAACACGGTAGTGGCTCCTATGGACCACCCAAGGGGTGGTAGCGTCCACCCCCAGGGAGCGTGGTCTAAGTAGTCCGGACTTTCTGCGGGGGAGCCTACCGGGTCGCTACCCCTGATGTGATTGCTTGCGATGGCAGCCGAGGTTAGGGGTACAAAATCAAAGCCCAAACTCGGATCGGGGCAGGCGGTAAGGCGGGACGGGCAGTAGTTTCGATCAAGGGACGAGGCAGAGGTACGGGACAGGAAAAAAAGGGAAGGCTGAAGGAAAAACTTTCTCTAGAGGCTCTAAAGATTATTTTATAATTATTATTATTATATTATTTATTTTATAGTTGGGGGCATTTGGTGTGAGGGCCCTTTTTCCCTTACAAAGCAGCTAAAGAATTTCCACAGCTTTCAAAATTTTTGGGAACCCCAGTACAAGTTCACAAACTTTTTCCCTTTGTCACCTGTGTTTCTGTTTCATGAAAAAATGAACGTTTATCAAAATTGCTTTTTTAAACCCCTTGAAATCTGTGTGGAGTAATTTTTTCCACCGGGGAACAGGGAGGGCCCCCAGAAGGACTGGTTTTTTCTTTCTTAAGTTTGGCTACATTCACTTTTTTTATACTGAAAATTCATACAAAGCCAGTTTTGCACATTTGCTTTTGCTTATATTTTTTCTGTCCCCTTCCACTTTGACTGAATTCCATCAAAAAGGCACAGAATGCAAAAAAGCACCTAAAACATTCCCCGTAGTTATGGGTTTTCCCTTTTGTTCAAAATTCCCTACGGTGCATTTAAATAAATGGGTAACGCCCAAAAATTTGGGTTAAAACCCCCACGTTTAACTTCATGAGTGTTTGATCATCACTGCTGTCCTCCTCAACGGCTTGGTATGCGGGGTGAATGCTGCCAAAAAAACCTCCCGCACCTTCAAATCAATACTGCAAGAAGGGGGATGTTCCCCACCTCTTCGTTTAAAGTAGTCGGGGTCCTCAAATTGTTCGTCCCCGCTGTATTTTTGGGGCTGAGCCCAGACCACATACTAGTTTTCTGGTGAGGGACCCCATTGGGGCAGAGGGGGTTAAGGAAGGTGAGGGCCGTGACCTTTCCCGGGCCCCCCCAACAAAGTTGTATCGACAACCCCCCACTAGGGTTTTTTCAGATGTCTCTGGGGTGAAGTTATGACCCACTCAAACCCAAAAAGAAAACCCTTGGGTTGCGATTTAAAAATGGCCCCGGGACCTGACACAGGCAGTTCTGGCTCACCGATCACGCTGCTGCAAATTTGACAATGGCACAGAATCAAAATAAGCACCAAAAATTCCCCGTAGTTTTGGTCTAATCAGTTCAAGTTCCCCAGCCATGCCCAATTAAGAGTTGTATCGGGGCGAACCCCCCGACTGTGGTAGGGGTTTCAGTTTCATTGGGATGAAGTTGATCCCATCAACCAATCAAGAAAACCCTTTGGGGGCTGAAAACACACGGGCCGCTACATGAACCGCATTCTGGCCCCCACCGAGTCACCCCCCGCGCGATGTCCCCCTTTCTGGCGGACCCGTCCTGCTCCCGGAATTTTTGCCACTGCCCCTCGCAGTGAAAGGGTGCCACCTCTCTGCTGACATACTGTTTGTTCAAAAAATTTTTAGACTCTGTTTTTAAAGAAAATATATGGATTGATAAATACAACCTTTTATTTGACTCCAAGAAACCCCCCTAACAGGCTTGGTAACCCTTGGGTATAATTCGCTCCAGAAAAGACCCGGGAAAAATGTACTCGTATGTGGCGTTTTAAAAAACTGTGATTTTACTGAATTAAAAGCACAAAAACGCTTAATTACCCCTTTAATATAAATTTCGCTCCGAAAGACCAGGAAAAAAATAATCTAGTGGCGTTTTTTAAAATATCTGTTTTTACTGAAAAATAAAAAACACAAACATGGTTTAATTAACCTTGGGTGTAAATTGCGTCCCAAAAAGACCCGATGGAATTTAAATGTATATGGGGGAGAATTCCCCCATGGGCTTGAATTACAAACCCCACAAAATGAATCAAAATTATAACGGAGGGGAGCAGTCTCTAAAAAGCAGTGAAACCCCCCCCCTCCCCAAATCGTGTTTAAAAAAATTTCCTTTTGTGAATCTCTGCTGCTACTGCGCGCATCGCTTGTGTCAGGGGCCCAAAAGAGAGCGTGTGGGAACAAGCATGACGTCCGTACTTATATGCGGACACACAGAAGCCTGCCGGGCTCTGATTGGCTTGTGTCTGCACATGGGCATTTAGGTTTCCCCTTTTTCTTCCCCCGGGTTTTCTTCCCCCTGTCACGCCATGGTTGCGGCCTTTTTGCAATACAAAAAAACACTTCATTCCCGCGAAAATTTCCCCAACTTTTATTTTTGTGCAAAAAGGAGTTTCGTTAAATCAAATTTACCCCCCTCTTGTTTAAATTCAGCCCGTGTTTGCTTAGGGTTGGGCGATGATGACATTTGTTGCTGTGACTGAGAGGAAAAAGGGGTAAAAACCACTGGTGCCCGGGGCTGATAAACCCCTGAGAACAGTTTGGCGTGCTGTTCAGAATGAACGAAAAGGAACTGAGTAAGTGATGGGAGGTCTGACAGTCTACGAAGCATGTGCTTTTCTTGTGTGTTGTCCGGGGCACTGGGAAAGGGGTGCCTTTGTCTGTACCTCTATCTCCCTTCCTACGTCCCCCTTTTCTGTTACCCCCTCTAGTTCTCCCATGTTCAAAAATACATTTTATGCTCTGGCGGGACAAGATAATGTAATAAAAAAGAGAAAGTGTAATTAATTGGGTCACTAAAGCATGGTATTTTGCATTAGTGGATTAAAATCTGGCAAAATTATACTTTTTGGGATTACTAAAATTTTCAAAAAAGAGAACTATTTCCGGATAATCTGTATACAATAATACATGGGGTATTTGAAAAGGGATTTCCCCCAAAATGCCAAAAAAACTTTTTTTCGATCGTATAATTTTCACAACTAAAAACTATTTAAAAATATTTTCTTTGTATGGGAAGTTTGGAACGGTGGGTTATAAAATTTAAACTGCCCCCTAAAAATTTCCCCAAGATGAACTTTTTCCCCAAATCAGAAAAATTTTTCAAAAACCAACCACTATTTAAAATATGTCCCAGAAAGTGGGGCTAAAAAGGCGTTCAAATGAAATTTAATTGTAAGTTTTTGGTAAGGGGGTTCGGGGGTTTTCCCCTGGCCCCCCGCAAGCGAGGGATCCCTTAAGCCACGCCAGGGAACAAATCTAAGTACCCCCCGGGTTTTTCCCAGGGGCCCCCGCAAAGGGGATGGCCCTTGTTTGCGGCGTGGGGCTACCAGGTCGTTACCCCCCCTGGACAATTTGGCGGAGGCGGGGGGGGTTTGGGGGGGGGGGTCCCAAATCTTAAAAATGGAAATTTCCAAGGGTAGGGGGGGCCCAGGCAGAAGGTCGGGGCCCGGCGGCAAGCGGCCCAAGGTCTGGAAACGTGGGGGCGGACGGGTTTAACAGGGGTTTAAGCAATACGGATTTTAAAAACACCCCAAACTCATTTCAAAAGCACACCAACGGACGGCGGGGAAGTGCAGGGGGGCGTACCGCTTAAATAGAACTAGCGCCTGAAAATTGACCAATTACCCGGGGGCGGGGCCCTTTTAAAATTTCTAGGAACCCCGGAAAGCGCGCGCCCTAAAGCAAAAAGGGGCCGCCCCCGGGCCCCGGCCCCCCGGGGGAAGGGGGGGTACGCTTCCCCAAAGGGGCGGGGAAGGGAAAGGGGAGCGGGGTGGTCGGGGGCAGCGGGCGGCCGCCCCCCGGGAGCCCCTGCGGCCCCCCCCGGTGGGCAGGGGAGCCCGCAAACCCCCCGTGACAGTTTAAAATCAAAATCACGTGATTTTTAGCACCCAAAATGAGAGCCTTAAAAACCAAATGATAAACATTTTGACACTTTTCTCCGGTTTGGGAAATGGCTGCCAAAAGTCCCAGAAAGGCGCTGAAAACTTTTAAAAATCCATGTCGAACGCCAGGGCAAACTCAAAACTTTTTCCCTCGAAACAACATTTAAATTTTGGGGTTTTTCGTTCGATTTGAGAAAATAAAAAATTTTTTGACTCGAAACTTAACTTTTTCTCGAAACGGTTTGATCAACAATAAATTCCCCAACCACATGCCTTCTGTCTAAGGTCACTTGTTTTTGATTTTTAGTAAGCTGTAATATGTAACAGCACCATGCTGCTAATAGGAGTTAGCAGGGACTAGCATGGAAAACCTCTTAGGTAGAAGCTGATTGGGGGTTGCGTAAGCTTGCAGATGTGGTGCACATTATGAGAGCTTTTGAAGGAAAGGATAATTGAACTGAATCTGGAGTTTTAAATTTGTGACCATCGTGAGGATGAAGTGGTACAATTATATTCTGTGGTGCTACGGAGACTGCGGAGACACTTTGGTAACAATGAAGAGGAGGTGTATGCTGTTGTCCCTAACTAGGAAAAGTTTAGTGGTACCAATGTGTTTCTGGACAGCACAGCCAAGCATTTGGGTGGAGCTTAAAAGAATATGGTTACGTGAAACTCAATGCCAGTCTGGGAGGTAATCAGCTAATGGTGGGCTCCTATCATTGGGTCCACCCCCGTATGAACAGAGCTCTACCTCCTGCATACTGAAAATGTGAACAACCCAGTCACTTAATAAGTGGCTGTTGTGCCTGTATCTCTAACCCCAAAACCAGGCTAACCATTCCGGTTCTGGAGATATAATTACGTAGGATATTTTGCCAGAGAGTACCTCTCGGTCAATAAGTATAAACGGCTGGTGAGAGTTGAGCAGTGAGCACCTTGGGGTTCCTTGGGGGAACAGATTATAGGAATGCCTGGAGATTAGTTGGGCTCTAACACTTTGTAGTTCAATGCCCAAAAAGGATATTGTTTTTTCAGCCAAAATCAGCCCTGGGAGCATGTTTTTATTTAATTTATTCATATTTTTTTCACTGGACTTCACTGAGGCGGAGCAGTATACCAGTTGTATTCATATTGGTGGAGATGAAGTGGGGGACTGGACTGACTTTATTCAGCTTACTTTCTTGGAGCAAGTTCATTCCAAGTGAGAATCTGCATGTAGTGCAAGGCAAATATGGTGACTGATGACACTGATAACTAGATTATCCAGGGGCACTTTATTTAAATAACATAGCGTCTATGTATATGATATAAATCTATCCGACTATTCCTTTCTCCCTATGCCTCATCTCTAAAGGCTTTCAATCAGCCAAACTTGTTCTGACTACTTCTAGCCTTCTACATAGGCTGCATGGACTACACAGTAACCACGCTTCCTCTTCCTAAGACTATGTTCACAAAATGGAGAAATTCTTGTTAATCCTTATGTATTCCGATGGTCATTGATTTCACATAGTAAACTACAGCATGAATTTTAACATGTTCATTCTTTTGAGCGGAGGCGGTTCCTGGAGCTCCATTGAAATGGTGTTAACCTAGATCTAAATCCGCAGCGAATACCGCCTCTGTTATCTAAAAATTCTCTGAGATATTGCCTCGGATTTTTGCCAAGGATTGCATGTCAGATTTTTCTGATAGGAAACTTTCGACATTTGAACTTACCCTACAGTGATCTGGTTTCTCTGCACACTTTTGAGTTCTCCAGCATCATAACACATACCTTACACTCTGCTTGCTGGTAGAACACAGGAATATGGGATCCATTGCCTTTATGCAATCCTACTATACACCCTGCCAACATTCTAAGCCAAAAGGACTTTACCTTCCTAAAAGATTGCCAGTCTTCACACTTCCCCCAGAAGTTCCCTATATCCTATGGTTTTTGTGCCTTGTATTAAAGTTGCATCAGTACCACTTGCTAATAAATTCTGGATTTAAAAGGCTTCAGAAAGGCTCTTTGTGAGCTAAAATGTCAGAATTGGCTATGCTGTATGTACAAGTTGTTTTAATAAATTATTCTAAAGATTGCTGCCATATAATGATGTCGAAGTGAACAGTGTCAGACTGAGGTTCCTGGGGCCCACCAGTGAGATTGTCGCATAATAATAATAAATTACATAGTTTTGACTTGTCAGACACCATTCAAATTATTAAAGTTCTGGAAATTAATTCCTATTCAATTCTGGTAAGAGTCACCAAGGGGAACCAGCTGCCAGAAAAACACATTTATTTCAATTTGATTTTGTCTGTATGATATGTCATATAGGAAAATTCTTTCAATATGCACTTACTTGATGGTAAGATTATGTTGGGCTTCTGCTGATATGTACCCGGCCATCTGGCCCTTCAGAGCTGCAGTATAACATTTTAAGGGGGAATAGGACAGAAGCCTAAGATACTGATAGGATAGGACCATTTTATCTTACCTGAATACTCTAGCTGTCGTGTAGGCTTCCTAGGCTATGTCTACACAGCAAATGTTAATCTGCTGTCAAGAATCTGACAGCATTTTAACATCGCTGTACCACGGTTTTTGGCGCGGGTTTGTGCAAAAAATACGGTCAGTTTTCGGATTTCCCGGCGGCCCAGTATATTGACTGTACAGGAATCCAACAGGAATTTGCTGAAAGATAGAACATGTTCTATCTTCTGGCGGAGGCCGGTGGTTTTTCTTTCGCGGGCAATGGGCACAGGATTACAGTTGGATATTTGCGGATTCTAAATACTGAATCTGCTTAAAAAATCTGGCTGTAGTCCTGTGCTGTGTAGAAATAGCCTTAGGGCGACATGTATGAAGCTCGCCACGTCGGGGGCGCACCATTACGCCGGTTTTCCGGCGAAATCTGCGCCGGATTTATGTCGGCTCCGGGGGCGCGCTCATACATACAATGCAAAGTCCGCCGCGCCTCGCCAGTGTGTTAGGTGCAGTGCGGGACTTTGGCGCAGTGCGGGGCTGCGCCTGAGATTCGCCGCCGAGGTAGTGCAGTCATACATGCGGGGAAAAGTCCGCCGCGGCTCGCCAGTGTGTGGGGCGCAGCGCGGAGACTGAGGCGCAGAGCGACGCTGCGCCAAAGATTCGACATCCAAGGAGGTGCACTCATACATGTGGGGAAAAGTTCCCGGCACCTCGCCAGTGTGTGGGGTGCAGTGCGGGACTTAGGCACTGTGCGGGACTGCGCCGAAAATCTGTTCCGATGCGAGACAGGCTGGAAAACAGCAAGAAATCATTAAATATGTCCGTGCGGAGTATGAAAAAAAAAAGGCGGAAAACATTCTCAGAAAAGAGCTCAAACCTCAAAAATAAAAAATACATAAAACAAAATCACTTTCCAAATATCCTAATTCAAGAATTAGGATATTGGAAATTGCCGGGAAAGACAGTAATTCAAATTCTGAAAGCTATTCTCATTGGTCGGCAGAAACCGGCCAATCAGAATAGGAGCAACAGTGAACCATTAAAACCTATGGAGAACTGTTGACCAATCAGAATCAAAGGCGGGACAGTTCAAAATACAGTAAAAATGCAGAAAAGAGCTGATGGCTGAGCTAGCGGGGGCTTGCTATCTTGGCCAATCAGAATAGGAGCGACAGGGGCCCATTATAGCCTATGGAGAAGTTTGGACCAATCAAAATCAAAGGTGGGATAGTTCAAAATACAGTAAAAATGCAGAAAAAAGATGATTAGTTAAGCTAGCGGGGGCTTGGCTAGCTCAGCCAATCAGAATAGGAGTGACAGAGACCCATTAAAACCTATGGAGAACTATTGACCAATCAAATTCAAAGGCGGGACCTTTTCAAAATACAGTAAAAATGGCAGAAAAGGCTGATTGGTTGAGCTAGCGGGGCCCTTGGCTACCCCACCAATCAGAGCGCGAGCTACTTCGCTCATTGTAGTCTATGGAGAGATCGGCGCAATGCAATCTCGGCTCCCCGCGCCGTGCGGCATGAAGTAGGAATAAAAAAATTATTTTTATTAAGTGTAAAATATTCTCTGTAAAAGAGCTGAAACCTTCTATAAACATACATTAATAAAATCCCGAACAACGCATTTGTCGCCAAGACCGGCGCTACATAAGGAATTGCGATATAGAGAATTGCCGGGAAATACAGTAATTCAAATTCTGGAAGCTCTTTTCATTGGTCGGCATAAACCAGCCAATCAGAACAGGAGCGACAGTGGCCCATTAAAACTTTTGGAAACTATTGACCAATCAGAATAGGAGCGACAGTGGCCCATTCTAACCTATAAGGATAAAGCCAATCAGAATAGGGGCGACAGTGGCCCATTATATCCTATGGAGAAGTTTTGACCAATCAAATCAAAGGCGGACAGTTCAAAATACATAAAAAGACCAGAAACGAGCTGATTGGTTGAACTAGCGGGGGATTGGCTATCCCAGCCAATCAGAGCGCGAGCTACTTCGCTCATTGTAGTCTATGGAGAGATCGGCGCAATGCAATCTCAGTGCTCAGCGCCGTGTGGCATGGGGTAAAGAATAAAAAAATAATTTTTTTTTAAGTGAAAACATTATCAGATAAAGACTGAAACCTTCTCTAAAATAAATCATTAAATCCCAACAACGCATTTGTCGCCGAGACCGGCGCTACATAAGGAAATGCAATATAGAGAATTGCCGGAAATACAGTAATTCAAAATTGTTTAAGGGTATTCTGATTGGTCGCCATAAACCAGCCAATCAGAATAGAAGTGACAGTGGCCCATTCTAACCAATGGAGCAGTATTGACTAGTGTTGAGCGATTACGTTGGCCATCGACAACGGTCGATGGTCGATAGCCGACCATCATCGACAAGATATTCGATGGTCGATGATTGATTATGATCGATGACCATTAAAGTCTATGGGAGAGCAACAACACCTTCATTCTTACACCCAAACAGGCTGGAGAAGCTGGAATTAACATCCACAACATCAAATGGATACGTGCTACATCTTAGGCAAACAGACTTAGGTATAAAAGCCACGAAAAAAAATACAGACCATTCACTACCCCTGTCTTGCACCACACCCCTGCCCCTTAAACCTGCATCACCAAAATTAAAAAGAGCCAAAGGGCAGTAAATTGAACCATCTTTTACTGAACTGGACATTGAATATCTCTGTCCGGAACGCAGAAAGAGCCCCAAACCGCATGACCCCCAATTTAAAAAGGCCGGAAAAAGGGGTCTTTCAACCACCATTTTTTTTCACTGGGCATAGACTATCCCGTCCTGGGGCCCCAGATGAGCCACAAACCTGCATGACCCCGATTTAAAAATGCCGGAAAAAGAAGTCTTTCAACCCCCATTTTATTTCATGGACAAAACTTCCCTGTCCTGGGTAGCCTTGCCCCCGTAGATGCGGACCAATTGAGCTTCCCCCTTGGAAATACTGGTGGTTAAACCTCCCGTTCCACCCAGGGCCCTTTTTTTTTGGCATTCTTTTTTTCATTTTTACTCAACTTTCTGGGGGGAAATTGTCTCGCACTTTTTTCTTGTCCGTGCTCCATACCCAGTCCCTTTAAAACCCAACTGGTCAAGTTTTCCTGTCCTCCCCTTTACAAATTCAGAGGAATTTTTTTACCCCATTTTTACATGCAATTTTTTAGTAGTTAATTCTAGAAAAACAATTTTTAAAAAAGGATGGAATCCCACCATGTTTTTTTTCTCTTTTTTTTAAAGTATTAAATGGGTTGTCTCAATCAGGGGTTGTTCTATTTAAAGATTTACAAAAAAAAAATAATTTTTCAATATGTGTCCATTTAACAGTGTCCTACCTATTCCTGTTTTCTGACAGCACCATCACCCTTGAGCCACTCTTGACAATTGTGAAGGAACAAATGTCTGTTAGAAACAACATATTATTTTATAATAGGACCTGTAATTATATGCTCATGTACACAGCCAAATGCCCCCAAAAAATTCAAAGCATACCCTTGAGCCACTTTGGGACAATGTGAAGACAAAGGTCTGTTAGAAACAACATTTTTTTATAATAGGACTGTAGTATATCTGCAAGTCACGCAAAATTCCCCCAAAAATTCAAAACCTGACCCTTGAGCCACTTTGGACAATTGTGAAGAACAATGTCTGTTCAGAAACAACATTTTTTTATTAATAGGACCTGTATATAGCTGCATGGTCACCGCAAAATGCCCCAAAAAATTCAAAGCACTACCCTTGAGCCACTTTGTACATATGTGAAGAACAAATTTCAGTTAGAAACAACATTTTTTTTATAATTTTCCAGTAGTATAGCTGCAATGTCAAGCAAAAATGCCACCCAAGAAATTCAAAGGCAAAGACCCTTGAGGCCATTTGGACAATTGTGAAGAACAAAATGTCTGATAGAAACAACATTATTTTTATAATAGACCAGTAGTATAGGCTGCATGTGCACAGCAAAATGCCTCCAAAAATTCAAAAGCATAGACCCTTAAGCCGACTTTTGGACATTTGAGAAGAACAAATGTCAGTTAGACAACAACATTTTTTTTATAAAAGTGCCTGTAGTATAGGCTTCATGTACACACGAAAATGCCCCCAAAAAACAAAGCATTACCCTTGAGCCACTTGGGACATGTGAAGAAACAAATTCTGTATAGAAACAACATTTTTTTTTATAATAGGACCTGTAGTAAAGCTGCATGTCCAAAGCAAAATGCCACCAACAAAATCAACGAGCATGACCCTGTGATCCACTTTGACAGATTGTGAAGAACAAATGTCTGTTTAGAACACCATTTTTTTTATAATGAGGACCTGTAGTATAGCTTCATGTCACAGCAAAAAGTCCCCCAAAAATTCAACAGCATGACCCTTGAGCCACTTTGGACAATTGTGAAGAAACAAATGTCTGTAAGAAAACCAACATTTTTTTTTATAAAGACCTGTAGTATAGCTGCATGGTCAACAGCAAAATGCCCCAAAAAATCAAGCCAAGACCCTTGATCCACTTTGGACAATTGTGAAGAACAAATGTCTGTTAGAAACAACATTTTTTTTTTATAATAGGACCTGTAGTATAGCCTGCATGTCACAGCAAAATGCCCCCAAAAATTTCAAAGCATGACCCTTCGAGCCACTTTGGACCTTTTGAAAGAACAAATGTCTGTTAGAACAACATTTTTTTTATAATAGACCTGTAGATATTTGCTGAATTTCGAAGCAGCAATGACCCAAAAAATTATAAAAATAACTTCTCAGCCACTATTAAAAAATTGTGAGGGAGAAATCGGTCCTTAAACAAAAAAAATGCCACATTTCTGTTCCAAGGACCATAATTATAGATGTATCTCACAGCAACATGACCTCCAAAACCCTTGAAAATGCGAAAAAACTTCTAAAGATTAAAGTGAGGTAAATGAATACTGGTGTTGTTTCATGAAACCGTTGCTGTCTTTACAGTCACCACACAGCAAAACCACAAAAATAACTGTGTGGCAACAGAGAATAAAGAAATTGCATTAAGAATGATCATTATAGAAAAAAAGTTTTCAGAGAACCATTTCTGATTGAAGAGGAATGTGAAGTAGACTGGCACTAATCGGTGACTCTCGGGCAATTGGGGGCCACAACAATCATCAGAGAACCAAGCATGATTCATCTTGATGAAAGTCAAACGAGTCCACATTATCTGTGTAAAACCGGAAGCGTATTGTTCTGTATGACTCCTCCAGCTGTGCTGAAGGACCGCTCAGATATGAGACGCTGGCTTGCTGTCAGGACAACACCTCCAATGGCGTGGCAATCGAGCTTCTGCCATTCGTCCATTTTGGGATACCCAGAAGTCTATTGTCCGTAACAAGTACATACAAAAACAACAGTGTTGAGACGCTGATAGTTCGTGCACCATGATCTTAGAGCTGGTCTCTGTGCTGTTGGATGTGTGCCCGCATTGCAAATGCGTTGGTGAGGAGGTAAATAAAGATATGCCAGAGGTCACCCATTAGGACTTCTGCCACCTAGCCTTCTCTGCTTGCCCTTACGGCTACTTATGGCAACTCAACTGCGGCACGTCGCTGATGTGCTTACCGAACCGTGGACTAGCATATGAGGAGCGTGAAGCAGACGCATAGCAGATGTCTCCAGTTGATCAAGTGAATCAGTAGGTCACCAGTTTCCCAGAATTTTACTCTTCTAATCTGTAGTGGAAGGTAAGTTGCTGAGTTTTGTTTTGTACCGGGGATCCATGGAGAGTGGCCACCATCAGTAACTGTTTTCTTTTGATGCTTAAAGCGAGGGATCATGTGGAGGAAAAATGGGAAGCAACCAAAGGCACTCATGTGATGAGACGTTTATGAGCCGTAGCTAAATATTGCCCACGCCTCGGTTCGAGGTGCCCTAGCAAATGATCTTCCTCATCATCCACCTCCCGCCTCAAATTCGCCTTTCGCGCCAACCTCTTTCCAAGGCAGGGACGTCGTAATGTCGGTGTCTAGTAAAAAAAGTGGGTTTTGCCTCCTCCACCTCACATCTCCGCTTCCTCCGGCACAGTAGCTACAACACCACAGCCCTGACTTGCCTGAGATTGATGCACCCTGATGAGCTGATGCCGTCCGCGCATTTGTCACTAGCCCTGGAACCCCATCCGAACCACTGCCTAATCGAAGACCGATAAAATTAGAAACTGTCGGACCTAGTGGATTCGACAGAAGAAAGGTTCTGTGTTCGCATCTGGTGTCGTCTCCATCCTCCTCGCTGGCGGGACCTGTTAGTTTCAAGTGTCCAACGATCGTACACTTTCCAGAACTAAGATCACCACAATGCTCAAGCTGACAAGGGCAATGTCCTGCCACTGAACATTTTGTGGCTTCTTCAAACTGGCAAGGATGGTGCAGACTCTTTCACCTTCTCCTCCCTCTCGGTGGTTCAACCACCCCGAGGTCCGCACCGCTGCTTGTCGAGGCCATGTGTCCCCTAAGTACTAGTGTTAAATGGCAATGCGCTGCTGCCACAATCGCTGGAGCATGTAGGATGGAGGAATCCATCGATTGCCCACGTCAATAATAGACGGATGACGCTGGGCACGTTGTGAGAGGGTGCGAGAATATCGTTGGGGGCAATGGCGTTGCAACTCTGGCGAAGTGCGGGTAACTTAGACCTCTCTCCTTAGTCGAAGCTTCCCTCAGCAGCAAGTCCAAAGACCCGTGTATCTCTTGTAGAAAATTCTGGACGACATAATGTTCATGACTTAGATGTAGATTACCTCAAGCAAGGAATTAGAAATGCTTGTTGGGCCTCATCCAACCCAGTATCTTAAAACTAAAGGGCTGTCCTCACGTCCCACAATTTCGCGCCGTTATCGCACACCACCTTGCCAGGAACAAGTTTTCTTTGCACCCACCCTCGCTCGGTCTCGTTGCGTGAGAAGCCGACCCAACAGCTCCTGACCTGGGAGTGTGACGTCACCAATACAGATTCATTAATATTTCAAACAACCAAAACATACACGGCTTTGTATTCTCCCACTGTGCACGTGATAGCCACAGAGGACCTGGGGAAAGAACCCAGCACCATCACTGCGGTTATGAAGAGCGAGCGCACTGAGCCTGAGAGCCAACCTTCACCCCCCCCAGAGACCAACCACCCAGCTCACCCCAGTGACCGGTCACAGAGATATAGCGGCCTTGGCCGTGCTTACTATCCATGTGTCGTGGTCATATGGACTTTTCCGCCACAGATGCAGACAACGCCAGGGGCGTTTGCTATGGCCTAAAACATCGGGGTCATGGGCCATTTGTTAGCAGCGAGTGTAAAGGAAACAGTCCCCGCTGTAGTGCCATGCATAAGTGGGCTAAGGCGTGAGCCCCGCTTTATACATTCCTTTATGCCATTTAGATGTTCAGGGACATCCATATGCATGAATGGGATAATAAACCAAACCCCGCCGTAAGCTTCCAGCAGCAGAGACTCTGCTCTATGACTCCCTTACTGGGGTGCTCTGGGGACAACATACCCCATCCTCTAGCCCCGGCCCTACAGCATTGTCCCACTCCACCTCCTGCTGAATTCAAAATATAGGTTGCACCCTCATTTTCTTCTCAAATTTTGGGCACAAAAGTGCCTCTTATAGTCAAAAATCCGGTAAAAATGTGGTGATTGGTAGTTTAACTCCTAAATAACACAGCTGTTTTTCCATTTTTTTTCTTCTAATAGCCATAAATTTTTTCATTGGTGCTGTTCTGAGGCTCATGGGACTTTTTGGTTGCTTTTTATTCAATTTCTTGCACAGTGGATGAACAAAAAATGTTTTTTTTAATTTTTGTAGCAGTGTTCATGGAGGGGTAAAATATCATTTTATAGCACAGGGTTTATAACGCACACAGTGATGCCAAATATGTGTAACTTTTTTTTACAATTTTTTCATTGACAAGCATTTGTTATGGGAAAAAGGTTATTCAGTGATTTTTTTTTGTGTTTTTTTTTTTCACTTTTTAAACTTGCTTGACCACTTTAAAAACATCAGACTTATTTTCACTGCAGATGGACACCTACTCAGCTGTTACGCACAGGGACAGTATATACACAAATGCAACACACAGGTAAATATTGGACATGTGTAAATACTGTTCCTGTGGTATGTTACAGAAATATATTTATATACACACTACACCACTATATATATATATATATATTATATATATTATATATATATATATATATAAATATACACACACACAATGTACTTCACACAGGGACAAATAATACATGTATAATACTTATTTTGGTGTTACATTTGAGTATAACTGTCCCCTGTGTGAAGAAACATGTGTGTTGTGTGTATGTGTGTTGTGTGTGTGGTGTGTGTGGTGTATATATGTATACATATAGTGGTGTAGTGTTTTATATAAATATATATATTTGCAATATACACACAGGAACAGTATATACACATGTCCAATATTTAACTGTTACATTGGTGTATATACTGTCCCTATGTGTATGTATATGCTAATATACTGAACCTCTGTGACACAGGTCCAGTATATGAGTATAGACATATAAGGTGGGGGCACAGCCCTCCATCCTGCCTCAGACATACCTTATTGCAGGGTCACTGGGTCCTAGAAGCTCCTGGGCTGTTTAGGCTGCTCTGGAATACTTGAGGAAACCAGAAGCTCGTTCTGGTTTTTCCCTATTTTGATTGGGGGCCCACGATCTGCTGCAGGAGCCGGGAGGGAACCTTGCTGTAAAGGTGCTGTAGCTCCGGGGAGGGCTGTGCAGGGAGCACAGAAGAGGTGGAGGGGCTGCCTCACTGAGTGCTGAGGCTCTGGTGGTGGGCGGAGCTTCTCACTGCAGCGAGCAAGAGAGTGAGGAGACAAATTTCATTTGGGCAGAAGGCTTTACATCCGGGGCTTCTGCCCCGAATGATACTGCCTAGCGATGCCCCTGGACAACGCGCTTGAAATTTTAGATGACACGTGGCTGGCCAGGGCAGGGACGGCTTTTCTGGCAAAGAAATGCCTGCTCGGCATCTGGTATTGGGGGCAGCAAGGGCCATGACGTGGCGGGACCCATCTGTGTCCACCAACGGAAAGGCAACATTTCCAAGGCCAAAACCTGCAATGCCGACACCCAGGCTGTTGGCTTTGAGATGGTTTGGGTTAAAGTGTTTCTTCTACCCCAACCTGGAAGACAGAAGGCTGGCGGATAGACTGGTCATCAACCGGGCGGACGGAGACGGGGTAGGATGGGTCTCTGGTGGTGCTGGGGTGACTCGGGCGACGTGGATGCTGAAACGGAGGCTGATCCCTGATCATGACTCTGAGAGACATGGGCAGCTGAGGAACGCTTGGTGGTGGCGGAGGAGGAGGAGGCGGAGACAGAGGGTGTGACAGTGGTTGGGGCCCGGCGTCGGTCTGGCCTTTTTTTGGCCAATTGTTGCCTCCATTTCAACTCATGCATTCGCTGCATGTGACTAGACATGTTGATGGTGGTTAACCACCTAAGGTTTCTTGCCTCTACTTATGGTTTACGGCAAAGCGGCATATACATCGCTGGGTGAATCAGAGGCTATGCTAAAAAGAAGGCCCAGGCTTGAGAGATCCGGACCTTTTTGACGGCGATAAGCGACGAGCGGGGTTCGCGCGGACCGTGGCTGGCGGACTCATATCAGGGGACTTCTGCGACCGCCCTCTCCCGGTTGAGGGGGAACCCGTACGGGCACTACCCCATCGTCTTCCTCCTCGTCCAGTGATGAAGCGCTCGCAAGCAAATTCTGCTGAAAAGACCACGTTGGATCCGCAATTTTCGTCATCATAAATCATCAACACAGGTGACTTGGCGTCCTGACATTCTGCATCCAGGAGCTGCGGCTACAAGAAAGAGGACTGCAAGGCGTTGCCAACCGCCGGGTTTTTTTGCCGATTGACCGGCTTCCTTCTCCTCCTCTGATGGAAATCAGTACTGGCGTCAGAGCAGAGAAAATCATCCTCTTTGTCCTCTTGATCTTTTAACATCCCTTTTCTGACCGCAACCCCATTTTGTCATCAAAGAGGTTTTCAGACAAGGATTATCCACAGTGTGGGTAAAACCGAGTTGACATTTGGGCTGCTTCATTTTTGGACGATGCTGGTGATGCTGATGACGACATTTGGGCCGTGACTTTGGGGGGACGAGGAGGTAAGACTGCTGGGTGCAGGTTTGGGATTAACCACTGAAGGACAGATTGGCGACGCTGTCGTTACTGGGATTCCCCATGGCCCAGACCAAGCGATGAAAACGCCCTTGACGGTCCTGCAACTGATGATCCGCTGGCATGCGTGTTGTCGCCAGCACTGGAAGGAGCACCTTCTTTCACCTCTACCTCCAGTCCTAGCCCCCCCCCCCTTTGCTCCTTACCACCTGCATTTCGCTCCATGTTCAGAAATATAAAAATTTGAGAAGGTATGGAAGAGTTTTGGAACGTCTCTTATTAAAAGACGGCAAATCACAGCTATTCTCAAATCCCTCAAATCAAAACAAAATTGCTGGATTCAAATTTAACTAGTAGATCTATCAACAAAGCTTGACTGACAAAAAGTGAAAAAAACACCTGTCTGAAATGTATACGGATATTAAAAGATATTTTTGGCACCTTTTAATTCACCTGTGGTGACTACAAAATTGCTGTATTCAAATTTAATTGCAAAGTAGATCTATCAACAAAGCTGGCCTGCGCCAAAGTGAAAAAACACGTATCTGTAATGAATTTGGATAATAAAAGGTATTTTTTGGCACCTATCAATTCACTTGGTGACTACAAAAACTGTATTCACATTTAAGTGCAAGGTGCCTCAAGAACAAAGCTGAAGTGGGGCCAAAGTGAAAAAACACGTATCTGTAATGTATTCGGATAATAAAAGGTATTTTTTTTGGGACCTATCAATTCACCTGTGGGAACTACAAAAATTGCTGGATTCAAATTTAACTGCAAGGGGGCTCTATCAACAAATCGAACTGGGCAAAAGTGAAAAAAACACTATCTGTAATGTATTCGGATAATAAAAGGAAATTTTTTGGCACCTTTCAATCACCTGTGGTGACTACAAAATTGCTGTATTCACATTTTAAGTGCAAGGTGCCTAAAATGAACAAAGCTGTAGTGTTGCCAAAGTGAAAAAACACTATCTGTAAATTTGTATTCGATAATAAAAAGGTATTTTTTGGCACCTATCAATTCACCTATGGTAACTACACAATTGCGGGATTCAAATTTAACTGCAAGGTGGCCTCTATCAACAAATCTGGACGGGGCCCAAAAGTGAAAAAAACACGTATCTGTAATGTATTGGGATAATAAAAGTTTTTTTTTATGGCACCTATCAATTCACCTGTGTTGACTACAAAATTGCTGTATTCACATTAAAGTGCAAGGTCCCCTCAATGAACAAAGCTGTAGTGCGCCAAAGTGAAAAAACACGTACTGTAATGTAATTCGGATAATAAAAGGTATTTTTTGGCACCTTTAAAATTTCACCTGGGGTGACTACAAAATTGCTGTATTCCCACATTTAAGTGCAAGGTGCCTTAAGAACAAAGCTGTAGTGCGCCCAAAGTGAAAAAACACGTATCGGGTAATGTATTCAGATAATAAAAGGTATTTTTGGCACCTATCAACCTGTGCTGACTACAAAATTGCTGGATTCAAATTTTAAAACTGCAAGGTGGCTATATCAACAAAGCTGGAATGGGCAAAAATTGAAAAAGAACACCTATCTGAAATGTATACTGATAATAAAAGTGGAGTTTGCACCTAACAAAGAGACCCGCAGTTACTAGAAAAATGTGTATCCTAATATAATTCAGGCTTTCCCAATATCCAGGGAAAAAATTTTAATAGAAAACTGTTAATAATAAAGCTATTGCAGTGCAATGTCTTCACTAAGTCCTTGGTGAACTTTATATCCAGTATTCCTTTAATAGAGCTTGACTGTGTTCGCTACCCAGGGGCCCCCCCACCCCCACCCCCCCACCGCCCGCTCCCCTCCGTGACTTTACAAGCGTTAGGATGCCTCCTTTAAAATTCTCTAACCTTCAACTACATAAAATCTTCCGCAATGCTCGATCTAACTAAGTTTGTAAGGATCACAGCTAACAGTAAGACCTTCTCTGTGAAGAAATAGAATAATTTCGCTGAGAGCTGTTTGGACACAAGGCAGAGCGCACTCCTACTGCTATGAGACAGCTGAGAACACTGATTCATGAACAGGAAGGGCTGTTCTATGTAAAACGAGGTCATGTGATTTTTTCAGCCAATCGCAACCATACACATCCCAGTCATGACGCACACACACATCTCACCCTGCTCTATTCTGTAAGCTGATTTGCTGGCGCCAAAATGACAGTAAGCGCCGAAAATGTCGCGATCTAATATATGATGCACGAGATTTTAACCTAAATCATCGCATGACCTAAAAAATTTCGATCAACATAAAAACTGGCCGATTTCAACTTTGGTAGATAATAATCGCTCAAACACTAGTATTGAACCAATCAGAATAAGGAAAGCGACAGGGACCCATTCTAACCTATGGAGAAATATTGACCAATCATATACAAAGGGCGGGACTGTTCAAAATACAGTAAAAAAGGCAGAAAAGAACTAATTGGGTTTAAGCTGCGGGGGCTCGTCCAGCTTAGCCATCAGCAAGCCGCGAGGCTACTTTCTCATGATTCTATGGGAAAGAAATACAGAGCGAGCTCTGATTTGTGATTGGCTAAGTTAAAAGAAGGCGCGGTTATTTGGACCAAATGGGAGAGCGATTGCGACGCTCCTATGGGTTTTCCCAATGCAATCTGAAATAAAACTGTACATGGCGCGAATTCAAATGATAATGCGCGAAGTTGTCCCGAGTG
Organism: Phyllomedusa bahiana; assembly: GCA_025379985.1. Classification (NCBI taxonomy): domain Eukaryota; kingdom Metazoa; phylum Chordata; class Amphibia; order Anura; family Hylidae; genus Phyllomedusa; species Phyllomedusa bahiana. The sequence goes on along the minus strand of JAODAL010013297.1, from coordinate 16,251 downwards.
TATATAAAAATTTAATAATAATATTCAGGTAACGAACAAAAAATATTAAATCAATAAAATCAGGTTTAATTTCTTTATTTTCGTTAGCCAAGTATCAATAGATGGGTTTAACGAAAATAAAGATAATAAAACCTGAATTTTATTGAATTTAATATTTTTTGATCGTTACCCCCATATTATTATTCCATTTTATATACACATCGGGAACAACTTCTGGTAGTCCTTATCATTTGATTTCGGCCAATTACAGTTTTATTTCAGATTGCATTAGAAAACCCATATGAGCGTCGTCTCGCTCTCCCATTGGTCCAAATAACCGCGCCTTTTTAACTTAGCCAATTACAAACAGAGCTCGCTCTGCATTCTTTTCCCATAGAACTCTATGAGAAAGTAGCTCGCGCTCTGATTGGCTAAGCTGGATGAGCCCCGTTAGCTAAAACCAATCACTCTTTTCTGCCTTTTACTGTTATTTGAACTGTCCCGCCTTTTGAATATGATTGTCAATATTTTTTCCATAGGAATAATGGGCCACTGTCATCCTATTTTGTTTGGCTGGTTTTTTGCGACTAATCAGAATAGCTTAAAAAATTTGAATTACTGTATTTCCCGGCAAGTCTCTCTATTTGCAATTCCCTATGTAGCGCCGGTCTCGGCGAAAAAACCGTTGTCGGATTTAACTGATTTATTTTAGAGAAGGTTTCAGCGCTTTATTGATAATGTTTTACACTTAATAAAAAAATGATTTTTTATTCATACTCCATCCCGCACGGCGCTGAGCGCCGAGATTGCATTGCGCGATCTCTCCATAGACTACAATGGGAGAAGTAGCTCGCGCTCTGACTGGCTGGAATAGCCAAGCCATCGCTAGCTCAACCAATCAGCTCTTTTCTGCTTTTTTACTGTATTTTGAACTGTCCGCCTTTGATTTTGATTGGTCCAAACTTCTCCATAGGATATAATGGGTCTTTGTCGCTCTATTCTGATTGGTAAATTTTCTCCAATAGCTTATAATGGGTCTTTGTCGCTCCTATTCTGATTGGTCAATTTCTCCTCCATAGCTTATAATGGTCTTTGTCGCTCCTATTCTGATTGGCCGGTTTCTGCCGACCAATGAGAATAGTTTACAGAATTGAATTACTGTTTTTTCCCGGCAATTTTGCAATATCCTAATTCTTGATATAGCGCCGTTCTAGATTTTGGGAAAGTGATTTTTTTTTAAATATTTTTTATTTTTGAGGTTTGAGCTCTTTTCTGATAATGTTTTCCGCCTTTATAAAGGCGATTTTTTTTTGCATTCATACTCCATGCTGCACGGAGCGGAGCGCAGAGATTTCTCTTGCGATCTTCTATGCTACCTCGCATGTTACGTTCTTGCTTCACTTCACCGCCGCCGGAGCATTTAGACCAAAATAAACTAGGTCTGCCTTCGGAGCTGCGAGCGCTGCAATGCGCCGCACTTTGGCGAGCTGCCATCGTACATGCCCCGGAGTTTCGAGCGCGCCGCGTTCCCCCCGAACGCCTACAGGCGCCCCACACCCCGCCCCTTGCCCGCCCCCTTTATGCGGGGTGCAGTGAAAGTGGCGAACGCTGCGCCCAACACCGCATCCCTGTGTCGACAGGGGAATCGGGCCGGGAGGCGCAGTTTACTCCTAAAAACAGGCGAAAAGCCCGTTCATACATGTCGCCCTTAATGTTTATAAGTGGGGTCAAATGTTTGTGTTGATTTTGCAAAGAGCTTCCACCTCGCTGGAGACAAAACCTTTGTGGAATGCATGAGCTTTATGTAACCTGTATAGAGTACCATCTACTTTATGAATCTCTATTTCAGGTTCACTAGTAATAACAAGCACACTTTTATTATTGCTGTATTAACACACGACCTCACAGTTCTTTTCCATATTAGTTGAGATACATGTTTATATTTTTTAAGTGTTTCAAGGAGTAGAAAGCAGTCACTGGAATTTCGGTTCCATTAAAAATAATGTTTTTTACTTATGTTACTTCCATTTACTTAAACTCCTGTAGCAAATCAGTGGAAATACACCACACAGAAGCCAGACATTCTAAAGGCTTGAATTCCTTCAGAAAATTACAAGAGGAAACTGTGTAGGAGTCAAACAAAAAAGCTGTAAAATAAGCTTGTGAATTCAGTATTGGCATGTTCTGTCGTTTTAGAGTGGGAGAGAATTTGAACTATTTTGCCTACAAATAAATAATGGTTTTCAATAGTGAAGCATATGGTAATGTGTGTGTGAAATGTCCCAATATGCCGTCCAACAGGAAAAGGATAAATATTTTAACCCTGTGACTTTGCATATCCATTTACTTCATTAGGATGGGCAGGAACACACAGTCCATGTTGCAGTGCAACAGCTAGAATACAGGTTACTGCAATTTATGCAATGTTGTAAAGCGGTAGATTTCCGTTAGGTGTATAGTTGATGTGTGTAGAGGTCAAGCCTACGGGTGTGGATTTGCTAGGGGTTGTTAAGCCTACTCTGTTAAGGGTATGTTCACATGTCATGTTGACTTTGTGTTTGCATACATTTTTAGATGCATATTTGTATCCGTGCTTTGGACCCTAAATGGACCCAAACACGCATCTAACAATGTGCAGTGTGATTTTACATTGCTTTCTATGTAAAACACGCATTAGCATTCAGACGAGTGATCGCCGATGCGTGTTTACTTGCATCTTTCTGATGCGTCTTTCGGACCCGTTCAAAGAATTGTCATGTCAGTTCTTGATCCGAAAGCTGCAGCAGACATCCTATTTAAATCTATAGGGTGTGTGTCTGCTGCAGCCAAAACGCATCCAAACACGCACCTGCATGTTGGATGCGTGTTGGATGCGTTTTGGATTCCATTGATGCAGTGCTTCTTGATGCGATTTTCGGATCCAAAATGCCATGTGCACATACCTAACTCTTCACACTAGTATAGCACTGTTACGTCTCACTCTTCCTGTACATCACACTTCAGCTCTGTGAGGAACACTCCACTCAACTCCCACGTAGCAGGTCTCTTTCTTACTCTGGCTACTATGACTAGTGTTGAGCGAACCGTTTTTGAAAATGGTTAGTTGGAGTCGAATTTTACATATTTTATACACACGCAACGAACCGAATTTTTTGCTGCAAGTTCGGTAAAAATTTTAGTTTGGGACATGCGTTTGGCGCCATTTTTACTTTCACTTTCAAATTCTTCCTTCAGTTTTGGCGGCCACAGAGGGGTGGGGTCAAAAACATCACCACTGAGGTTGTAGGGGTCTCATCGGCTGCTAAAATCACAAGACCGTCTTATGTATGTGTCACTGCATTTAGTATTGAACACCATTTCGACCTTACTCTCTGTACTGAACACACTACTGCCTCTGTGTGCTTGTTTGCCAGCAGGCAGAAACACTATTTTCTAGCGGTTATACACAGGAAAAGTTGCTAATTAGATTAGTCGAGGGGGGGGGTAGTTAGCTTATGGAATCATACACATTAATAGTTACAGAGTTAGGGAGTTTTGAATAGCTTTTGTATAGTGTATAGTTTTATATAGCTGACTGCATTTTTCCCATCTTTATTCAGAGTGCCCAAAAGTTAATTTCTCCTGTTTTGAGGGTCCAGCCACTGCAGAAGACACCATCAGCAAATCTGCCATATTAAGAAATGTAAGTGTTGCAGTGTTGCTTCCGGGCTTCTTCCATAAAACAGTGCTAACATATATTCCATAGAAAGAAATATTTTTTAATACTATTTGCTTTTTGTTAAATTTTTTGATTAAAGAAGACTTTTGTGTTGCAGTGTTGCTGTCAGGGTTCTTCCATAAGACAGTGTTAACAGATATTCAATAGAAAATATTCTATTTCTACTCCTATTTGCCAGTTGAAAAGTATAGGCATTTAAGAACACTGTTGATTTGTTGTCAGGATTCTTCCATAAGACCCCATTTAACAGATATTCTATAGAAAAATTTCTATTTCTAATCCTAGTTCCCAATTATAGGGATTCAAGAACACTTTTGATGTGCTGTCTTGCTGTCAGGGTTCTTCCATAAGACCCCATTTCACAGATATTCCATAGAAAAAATTCTATTTCTACTCCTTTTTGACAGTTGCAAAGTATAGGGACTAAAGAATACTGTTGATTTGCTGTCTTTGGAGTACAGTTCTTCAATAAGAGACTGTGAACAAATCTTGACCTTTTTAATATTTATATTTTTGAACATGGAGCGAACTAGAGGTGCTAAGCGAGTAAGGAGGGGAGTAGAATGTAGAGCTAGAGGTATGAGATAAGGTGCTCCTTCCAGTGCTCCGGACAACACACAAGCGAGCACATCGTCAGTTGCAGGACCATCAGGCCTGACATCGCTGGGTCGGTTCCCTGTGCGTCTGATTACTGAAGAGTGTTGCGAATCTGTTCTTCAGTGGTTAACACAACCTGCATCGAGTGGTTTTACATCCTTGTCCTCTCAGTCACGGCCACAAATGTCGTCATCATCATCGTCATAATCAGTCCAACCTGAAGCAAACACAGCCCAAATGTCACCCAATATACAAACCGCTCCAGATAATCCATATTCTGAAGAGCTCTTTGATGACACAATGCAGTTCCCAATTGGCATGTTCTCGCTGCCCCCTATGGTACTGCCATCTTATCTAGACATGTATGAACAGGGCTGCGCCAGAAGTCTGGCGTCTTTCCAGCCCAACCTCTAGCGCTTCCCTGTTCACTATAGTTTTAATTTGCCCGCACACTTATATCAGGCGCACTTTGCCCTCGGCACTTCGTAATGCGCCTGAAGCTATAGATTTATAACTTCCGTATGGTAAATCCAGGCGCATTACTGCTGGAACAGGTAAACCACTTTCAAAGTGGTTTACCTGAGCCAGAATTGTTGTTTCTGCGCTAGCATGCGCCTGATTTATGGCCCGCAGTTCATAGATTCAGGCGCATTCTAAACTATTATTATGCACAGTAAAATTGGTGTCTAAGCCAAAAATCATACATGTCGCCGTTACCGTATAATGATTTAATACAAATTAACCCTTCAAACTTTAAGAGCTATGTTTAGTAAAACCTTTACACTAGTGTAGGCGCCCTTTTGGAAATACAGTACATTTGATACCATTATTTAAAACATTGCCAAAAATTAAAAGACAATAGCGTAGTCAAACAGGTATACACTAGGGTGCACAGAGTTCATTTAATACAATAGACAGGCCAGGGTCAGCGCAGACAGAGTTCTTTCAATACATAAGATAATCCAAAGCTCGAGGCAGGTGTCAAATAATCAAGCCCCAATACAGCTGAACCCTTCTTATTTAGGAGCAGCTCGTCCAAACCATAGAGTCTGTAGCCAAGACAGAAGTCAGCCCAGTTCTCCAAAAACCCAAGTCCCTCTATTCTAAACCAATTTTTGAGCCACATATTTCTGCATATCCCAGCTGTCCACAGATTGGTGAAAGAGGAGCAGTTGAGACAAACACCCAGGTTACAGCAGTACATGCAGTACATGCTTGCACAACATACAACCTGCGAACTGGACCACAAAAGGGTGGGACTTGTGCAAACCCTGCCCCAAAATGGTTGTTTCCATTGCCAGGTAGTTTGGAGGTGTTCCTGAGTGATCGGTGGCATTACCAGGTGGACTTGGGGTCTGTTGTGTGGTTCTTGTGCCAAGTTGTACTGGTCTGGTGAAGTTGGAGCTGCTCTCCACTACACTGGTGATTGTAGGGCACAGTGGCGTAAGTTTGCATGAGATGGTTTCCTTCTGGCCTCTCTGCTTGCTCCCACCAACATCACACATTATAGGTCTTCGATGTAGGTGCTGACTGTGAATGTGGCAGAAGCCAGGAGGGGATGGCGTAGCCTAGTTCTCCCCTAATCCTATTCCACACTCCTTCCACAGCTGCTGCGAAAAATGTATGATTCTCAAAGGAGGGTTTCCAAGGCTTAATTTACCGAATGTTTCCTGGCTCTGTGACAGGGATCCATTGAGATATCTTTTTCACAGTATTCAAACAAATATTGCAATAGAACCATGGCAAAATAAGGTCAGAAAAAACTTTTCCTATTGCTGATTTCCCCTGAAGCTGATATACAGTGGGTACGGAAAGTATTCAGACCCCTTTAAATTTTTCACTCTTTCTTCCATTACAGCCATTTGGTAAGATTCAAAAAGTTAATTTTTTTTGCTGATTAATGTACAACCTGCCCCCCATCTTGAAAGAAAAAAAACAGAAATGTAGATATTTTTGCTAATTTTTTAAACAAGAAAAACTGAACTATCACATGGTCATAAGTATTCAAACCCTTTGCTCAGTATTGAGTAAAAGCACCAATCTGAGCTAGTACAGCCATGAGTCTTCATGGGAATGATGCAACAAGTTTTTCACACCTGGATTTGGGGATCCTCTGCTATTCTTCCTTGCAGATCCTCTCCAGTTCCCTCAGGTTGTATGGTGAACATTGGTGAACAGCCATTTTCAAGTCTCTCCAGAGATGCGCGATTGGGTTTAGGTCAGGGCTCTGGCTGAGCCAGTCAAGAATGTCACCCGAGTTGTTCTGAAGCCACTGCTTTGTTATTTCAGCTGGGTGTTTAGGTTCATTGTCTTGTTGGAAGAAGAACCTTCAGCCCAAGCACTCTGAAAGAGGTTTTCACCCAGAATATCTCTGTACTTGGCCGCAATCATCTTTCCTTCAGTTGCAACCAGTTGTCCTGTCCCTGCAGCTGAAAAACACCCCCATAGCATGATGCTGTTATCACCATGTTTCACTGAGATTATATTGGGCAGGTGATGAGCAGTGCTGGTTTTCTCCACATATACTGCTTAGAATTCACAACAAAAACTTCAATCTTCGTCTCATCAGACCAGAGAATCTTATTTCTCATAGTCTGGGAGTCCTTCATGTGTTTTTTTTTTTCAAATTGTATGCAGGCTTTAATATGTCTTGCACTGAGGAGATGCTTCAGTCAGCACACTCTGCCATAAAGCCTCAACTGGTGGAGGGCTGCAGTGATAGTTGACTTTGTGGAACTTTCTCCCATCTCCCTGCTGCATCTCTTGAGCTCAGCCACAGTGATCTTGGGGTTCTTCTTTGCCTCTCACCAAGGCTCTTCTCCCAAGATTGCTTAGTTTGGCTGGACGGCCAGGTCGAGGAAGAGTTGTGGTCATCCCAAACTTCTTCCATTTTAGGATTATGGAGGAACCTTGAGTTTTGCAGAAATTCTTTTGTAACCTTGGCCAGAACTGTGCCTTGCCACAATTCTGTCTCTGAGCTCTTTGGGCAGTTCCTTAAACCTCATGATTCTCATGTGCTCTGACATGCACTGTGAGCTGTAAGGCCTTTCCTAATCAAGTCCAATCAGTTTAATTAAACACAGCTGGACTCCAATTAAGGAGTAGAACCATCTCAAGGAAGATCAGACAGCATGTGAGTTAAATATGAGTGTCACAGCAAAGGGTCTGAATACTTATGACCATGTGCAAAATCCAAACAAAATACAAAATAATGTCTCACCTCTTCTCTCACTGCTCCTTGTACTTCTCAGCTATGTCTGCATCCAGTGTCAAGTGTGTCATTCGGTTTTAGCGTGTCATGTGGTAATCCAACTACATGCTGGCAGTATTTCTTTCACAAACTGACAGAAATATGCAGTGGGGAAAATAAGTATTTGATACATTGCTGATTTTTCAAGTTTTCCCGCCTACAAAGAATGGAGGTCTGCAATTTTGTATTGTACACATCAATTGTGAGAGACATAATCTAATAATAAATCCAGAAAATCACATGATTTTTAAATAATTAATTTCCATTTTACTGCATGAAGTATTTGATACATTAAAAAAATAATGAACTTAATATTTGGTACAGAAACCTTTGTTTGCGATAACAGAAGTCAGACATTTCTTGTAGTTCTTGACCAAGTTTTCAAATACTGCAGTAGAGATTGTGGACCACTCCTCCATACATATTTTCTCCAGATCTTTCAGGTTTCAGGGTTGTCACTGGACTATGCTGAATTTCAGTTCCCTCCAAAGATTTTCAATCGGGTTCAGGTCTAGAGACTGGCTTGGCATCTCCAGGACCTTGAAATACTTATTTCGGAGTCACTTCTTAGTTTCCCTGGCCTTGTGTTTTGAGTCATCGCAACGCTGGAAGACCCAGCCATGACCCATTTTCATTGCCCTTACTGAGGGAAGGAGGTTGTTGGCCAAAATCTTCCGATACATAGCCCCTTCCATCCTCCCTTCAATATGGTGCAGTAGTGGTGTCCCCTTTGTAGAAAAGCACCCTCAAAGTATGATGTTTCCACCCCCATGCTTCATGGTTGGAGCTCATGGGGTTGTACTCGTCCTTCTTCTTCCTCCAAAACGGCGACTGGAGTTGATACCAAAAATTTATATTTTGGTCTCATCTGACAAGGAGACCTTGCGTGCCCTGCAGGATTTTAATTCATGACAGCAAAATGTGTTACCAATGGTAATCTTTGGTCCCTGCTCTATGCAGGTCACTGTCCAGGTCCTCCCATGTAGTTCTGGGCTGATTCCTGACCTTTCTCAGAATCATCCTTACCCATGAGGCGAGATCTCGCATGGAGACCCAGACTGAGGAAGATTGACAGTCATCTTGTGTTTCTTTCATTGTCTAATAATTGCACCAAAAGTTGTTACCTTCTCACCAAGTTGCTTGCCTATTGTTCTGTAGCCCATCTAAGCCTTGTGCGGGTCTACATTTGTGACCCTGGTGTCCCTAGACAGCTCTTTAGTCTTGACCATGGTGGAGAGGTTGGAGTTTAATTGATTGTGTGGACAGGTGTCTTTTATACAGGTACTGAGTTCAAATAGGCGCAATTAATACAGGTAATGAGTTAAGACTAGGAGGGCTTCTTAAAGAAAAATTAACAGGTCTGTGAGAGAAGGAATCCTTGCTGGTTGGTAGGTGATCAAATACTCGTTACATGCAGTAAAATGCAATTAATCGTTTAAAAATCATACAATGTGATTTTCTGGATTTTTTTTTAGATTCTGTCTCTCACAGTTGAAGTGTACCTATGATAAAAATTGCAGATCTCTCTCTCTCTCTCTCTTTATATATATACACTCACCGGCCACTTTATTAGGTACACCATGCTAGTAACGGGTTGGACCCCCTTTTGCCTTCAGAACTGCCTCAATTCTTCGTGGCATATATTCCACAAGGTGTTGCAACGATGCTCAATTGGTACCAAGGGTCCAAAGAGTGCCAAGAAAATATTCCCCACACCATGACACCACCACCACCAGCCTGAACCGTTGATTCAAGGCAGGATGGATCCATGCTTTCATGTTGTTGACGCCAAATTCTGACCCTACCATCCGAATGTCGCAGCAGAAATCGAGACTCATCAGACCAGGCAACGTTTTTCCAATCTTCTACTGTCCAATTTCGATGAGCTTGGGCAAATTGGAGCCTCAGTTTCTTTTCTTAGCTGGAAAGGAGTGGCACCCGGTGTGGTCTTCTGCTGCTGTAGCCATCTGCCTCAAAGTTCGCCGTACTGTGCGTTCAGAGATGCTCTTCTGCCTACCTTGGTTGTAATGGGTGGCTATTTGAGTCACTGTTGCCTTTCTATCAGCACGAACCAGTCTGCCCATTCTCCTTTGACCTCTGGCATCAACAAGGCATTTCCGCCCAAAGGACTGCCGCTCACTGGAAATGTTTTTTCTTTTTCGGACCATTCTCTGTAAACCCTAGAGATGGTTGTGCGTGAAAATCCCAGGAGATCAGCAGTTTCTGAAATACTCAGACCAGCCCTTCTGGCACCAATAACCATGCCACGTTCAAAGGCACTCAAATCACCTTTCTTCCCCATACTGATGCTCGGTTTGAACTGCAGGAGATTGTCTTGACCATGTCTACATGCCTAAATGCACTGAGTTGCCGCCATGTGATAGGCTGATTAGAAATTAAGTGTTAACGAGCAGTTGGACAGGTGTACCTAATAAAGTGGCCGGTTATTGTATATATATATATATATATATATATATTAATAAATATATATATATATATATATAATATATAATATATATATAAATATATATACAGTAAATGGCACAGGAATGGGTTAATTATTTGTGAATAATTAGCATAATTATTATATGTGACTTTATTTCTACATCTAGTTTGCAGCTGGAGTATTGTAAACGTTGTTGTATGAATGGGTTTAGATACATTTGTTTCACCTTTTTAGGGAGTTAGGCGAAGTTCACACGGCTTATTGCCGGGGTAATTGCGGGGACGGATTTCGCCCGCAATTACGCCGGCTGCCGTGCAGCGGGGGCGGGGTGGAGGGGGTGGCTGCTCGCCGTCCCCCATAGACAGTCATTATTCACGGCGCGTACACGCCGGGATAATGTGCATGTCACTTTCTCCCCGCTCGGCGTATTTGCCGAGCGGGGAGAGGAGATGGAATCCATAGTTTTCTATGAGAACTCTGTATTACCATAATGACAGGGACGGATTTCAGCCATATTGGAGTGCAATACGGCGCGCAATACGGCTGAAATCTGTCCCCAAATCAGCCGTGTGAACGAGGCCTTAGTGTAACTTGGAAAAAGGTTTGAGAGGTGCTGGAAAAATGTGCAACAAATTCTTCAGATGTGAGTTGTGGCTAAAAATGTTGTTATGGTGATCTGGGCCAGATGAAGAAGACTAAGGATAGTGAATGACTCCAATTAGAGAAGGTGTCACTTGTGAGTCATTGGATTTAATGTTACTGTATTTCTTTATATACAGTAGTATACAGACCACCCATATATAATCTATCCCTATGGTAGTAATTTTGGTCTTATGTTGTAAGAGAATGGTGATGTTATTCAGTCAGTATGGTCAAGGTTTGACAACACCACTGTATAGTGGTTTTATTGGCACTTTAGGCCTTGGAATACTAGTTTTTTTTTTTTTTTTTCATTAACAGTCAGGTTGTAATATTTGTTCATTGTATAGTGGTATTGTTTGAGAATGGTATGACTGTATTATTTAAAGTTATATTGTCTGTTCTTTAGAGCACTTTTACTGAAAGTGTAGACCAGGAATTATGACACAGAGCGGAGCATATCCTATAAATACATGCATAACAACAACATGTACAAAGTACAGCCAGTCCTCTTTAAACATTAAACAACAGTGGTTTATATGTATTGTAACACCTATAGAGTAAAGATGTAAATCTGAAACACCATTAAGGAATGATTACAACTTAAAGGGGTTGTCTCACTACAGGGATAACTTTTTATGTTAAAGATCTTGCAAAAACAAGTCACTTTGCAATATATGTCCATTAACGGTGTCCTGCCTATTCCTAAAAATCCTCTCTTGTATGGGCTGCATCAGCTCCTCAGGTCGCTATAGCTACAGACCTGTTAAATCTTTCATGATAGGCTGCCAGCACTAGTTGCTATAGCTATAGACCTGGCTTCTACTGCAGCCTAGTGGAAGAAAGTAAACACGCCCCACAATTCAAAGTGAAACCAATAAAACAGGACTGAGATAAGATGAATCAATGTGGTGAGACAACCCCTTTAAGTAAGTTTTTACTTATTAGTAGGGCATTGAAAACTTATTTAAATGTTATGTTACGAAAATACATAATCATGATGTTAATAATACTTCTTATTTACAACCTGTAATAAAACTGCACACCTGCACAGACCTCTCTTACAGCAGTCTGAATTGTGTAAAGGTTTTTATGAAGGTGAAAGACATTTATATTAATACTAAGCATAGGTGATCCTGTAAATGAATGACTCCATTCTACTATAATTAAAGTAAAAAATTCATCACACATTTTTAACTAGTACTTATGTAGACACTAAGAACATAGTATAACATACCCCCATGGATAAATTCAGAATCCCCTGCTTCCCATTAAAGAGCCAGAGAAAAAAGGGTTCTCCTTTATTACAATATTTATCTTCTATACAATAGCCTATCAGTATCAGATTGTTGGAGGTCCAACTTCAAATAACTCCGCCAATCGGATGAATCAGACACAGTGGCACACTTTTAGTAGTGGCTGTTCTGGTACTGCATCTCACTGCACTTAGATCCCATTCTAGTGAATAGGACTTAGCTAAAGTACCAGGCAGCAGCTATGCTAGACCACCTCAGACGATACAGACATCCGATGGGCAAGTGGCCAAGAGTTAGACCTCTGATGTGGTAATGATAGGCCATCAATGTTACGGAAATCCGGTGTAAATAAAGAAAGTCTTGCTGTTTTTAGCTGCCACTAGATGGAGCTTAGATGGGTATTTGCAGGAATTACTGGGGCTAATTCTATGTAACTTTGTAATAATTATGGTTTTTAGATTTGCTACCCCATAGGACACTCAATGACAAAGTTCACAATTATAAACAGATGTTATGTACATTTTGTCACACAGAAAAGAAACATCAGCCCATGGTCAGACATATTCAGATGTCTGGAGAGAGCAGTAGTGAACTCAGGAAAGCTAAATCACAGATAAACCGGACTTATTAAGCACAGGAAGTACAGAGCTGTGGATCAATATAGGGCAGCAATAACCATGACTGGTCACAAAGCAAGTAATATGCATTGATTAATCTCTAGGTGTCACTGCACACGCCGCAGTCCATGCTCCAGTTCCTCGGCATGATACTTACCTCTTCTCCACTCCCTGCCAGTGTCCAGTCTCTTCCTCTACTCCCAGCTTGTCTGTGCGGCTGGACATTCGCGGCTGTCCAATAGGCGGCGCCAGCGGTACCTTTTTGATTTAAAGGACCAGCACGTGCCACCCAATTTTTCTGGAGCCAATGGCATTTCCACAGGCTCTTTATCTGGACATCTCCTTACTTTTTCCTTGCCAGTTGTTGATGTTTATTCCAACACATTCTCTGGCTCTTGCAGCAGAAGCTAAAAAGTCCAAATCTTTTACTTGGCCCCAGGAATTGTTCCCAGTGGTCTTAGAACTAGCTGTCTCAGGCTGAACTATTTCTCACAATTTGATAGGCACAAAATCTGAAACCACTCTCGAACTTACATAATAATTTTTGTCTTCCAAAGTGGCCAACTGTCTCAGAGTAACTGGTTTAAATAATTTGGTACTACCTGCATGTATTGGCCTAGTCAGTAGTCCCCAGTGGTCAGGACTAGTCATCACTCTCTAAAGCTATGGTCGCATTCGCTATCCTCTGTACTTCTCTATGCTTTCAGTTTTATACCACCATTACCCAGTTAGTGATAAAGTACCAAGGATTGTCATATTGTTTACTTTTCTACCAACAGAATTGTCAAAACTTGTTACCATTTGTGTCCTTTATTTTTTTATTCATTGTCTTAACTTCTAATTTATCCATTAATATGCTATTGCAATAATGATTTTTTGAACATTACCAAATAATCTTTAGAAGACTGCTTATCAGCTTAGAACAGAACAGATTTAAACAAAGACGCTTAAGCTTAATTCTCAGATTGCCTGATAAAATTTGAATTAATGCATGAATAATTTTGTTTGCCTTTTTAAATAAGATAATTGTACTAATTTACCTATTGATGCAGATAATTTAATTACATCAGGCTAAAAGTACAGATCACAAATGGTTATGCAATAGAGTAATTGTTATTTTGGTTCCAAGCTCCTAATGAGGTATGAAACTTTTCACAAACTATTTCACTGACATTAGATTTTTTTATACATGTATTCCTGCCAAATATGTACACCATATACATTTTTTCTGCAAACGGAAATTCATGAAATTTTTTAATTTGTTTCTGGCAGAAAGGTCAAGGAAGACATGTCTGTATTAGGGTAAGTCCACACAGCACACGAAAGCGGTCGGATTTTCAGGAGTTTAAGTATTTTGAAACCGCTGAAAATCTGATGATCAAGCCATAGACTTTTAATAGAAAAAAAACCCGAGCACAAGGTTTTTTTTTTTTCCTTTTTTTTCTGGCGACGGCAGATTTAGGAACATGTTGAAAAATCCACCGGTGTTTTGTGTTTTGCCGTCAATTTCCCGTACATTCAATTGTACGGACCGATGGCAAAAAAACGAAAACCAACCACGGTTTTTGTCCTATGCTGTTTGTTTGTAGCCTAAGTCCTGTATTCCTCATAAGCAACAATTGTGGACATCTTTTGTAAGTGTTACATACAGTAGGCACACCTTAATAAGTAAAACCTTGAAGTTGCTGACAAAACTAAGATAAAGAACCTAAGGGATCCTCCAATGCTTCACCTAAGAAACTGAGAAGGAAGCTTAGCAAAAGACGTTAGTTTATGTTGAGCTTTTTTATCGACAAATTTGAAATCGGCAAGGTTTTTATGGTGACGAAAAATTTTCCCGATCTGCATAATTAAGGTTTAAAATCGTGCATCTCTATTAAGATCCCCTTTTTCGGCGCTTCCTGTAATTTTGGCGGCCAGCAAATGAGATTACAGAATAGAGCAGGTTGAGATGTGTGTGCGACGTCATGACTGGGATGTGTATGGTTGCGATTGGCTGGAAAAATCACATGACCTCGTTTTACATAGAACAGCGTTTCCTGTTTCAGCCTCAGTGTCTCTCAGTGTCTCATAGGGATAGGACCTGCGTTCTGCCTGTGGCCAAACAGCTCAGCGAAATTAGTCTATTTCTGCACAGAGAAACCTCTACTATTAGCTGTGATCCTTCCAATTTAGTTAGATTAGAGATTTGAACATTTTATGTAGTTAGCTAGAGAATTTTAAAGCAGCATCTACCGCTGTAAACTCACGGCGGTGGGAGCGGGGGGTGGGAGGGCCCCCGAGGGCGAACAAAGACAAACTCTATCTATAAAGAACACTGGATAAAGTTCACCAAGACTTAGTGTAGACATTGTAGTGGAATATCTTTATTATTAACAGTTTGCTATTGAAATATTTCCTGGATATTGGGCAGCCTGAACTTATATTGGATAAACATAATTTCTAGTAACTGCAGGTCTCGTTTGTTAGCTGCAAAACTCCACTTTTATTATCAGTATACATTTCAGATAGGTGTTCAATTTTACCCATTACACCTGTGACTGTTGATATATCCACCTTGCACTTAAATTACAAACCAGCAATCTTGTAGTCAGCACAGGTTGTTTGTTGCCAAAAATACCGTGTATCGTACGAAAACATCACAGTTACGTGTTTTTTGACTTTTGCGCACCCAGCATTGTTCATTGATGCAGCATCTACGTAAATCTTAAAACAGCAATTCTTATATTTCACCACAGGTGAATTGAAATGTGCAAAAAATACCGTTTATTATATCAAAACATAACAGTTACGTGTTTTTTGACTTTGCACCCGCACTGTTCATTGACGCAGCATCTACGTAAATCTTAAAACAGCAATTCTATATTCACCACAGGTGAATTGAAAGGTGCAAAAATACAGTTTATTATACCAAAACATAACAGTTACGCAGTTACGTGTTTTTTTTGACTTTTGCACACCCAGCACTGTTCATTGACGCAGCATCTACGTAAATCTTAAATCAGCAATTCTATATTCACCACAGGTGAATTGAAAGGTGCAAAAAATACCGTTTATTATATCAAAACATAACAGTTACGTGTTTTTTGACTTATAGCGCACCAGCACTGTTCATTGACGCAGCATCTACGTAAATCTTAAAACAGCAATTCTATATTCACCACAGGTGAATTGAAAGGTGCAAAAAATACCGTTTATTATATCAAAACATAACAGTTACGTGTTTTTAGACTTTTGCGCACCCAGCACTGTTCATTGACGCAGCATCTACGTAAATCTTAAAACAGCAATTATATATTCACCACAGGTGAATTGAAAGGTGCAAAAAATACAGTTTATTATATCAAAACATAACAGTTACGTGTTTTTTTGACTTTTGCGCACCCAGCACTGTTCATTGACGCAGCATCTACGTAAATCTTAAAACAGCAATTCTATATTCACCACAGGTGAATTGAAAGGTGCAAAAAATACAGTTTATTATATCAAAACATAACAGTTACGTGTTTTTTGACTTTTGCGCACCCAGCACTGTTCATTGACGCAGCATCTACGTAAATATTTAAAACAGCAATTCTATATTCACCACAGGTGAATTGAAAGGTGCAAAAAATACTGTTTATTATATATCAAACATAACAGTTACGTGTTTTTTTTACTTTTGCGCACCCAGGACTGTTCATTGACGCAGCATCTACGTAAATCTTAAAACAGCATTCTAATTCCCCAGGTGAATTGGGGTGCAAAAA